>JANHFM010005609.1:34880-47177 GCA_032468115.1 Grayia smithii | reverse complement strand
TCTTGTGTCTAGTTGTCTTGGTGTGCAGTGCTCTATAGCGTCGTTTTGAGGGTAGGAGTTGAAACAGTTCATGTCCATACAATTGTGGCCAATGTATGCCCTGAGCTGCCTGCTGGGCGGCCAGAGGGGAGACCAGCCATGAACCGTGGGGACCGCCTTGTTTGCCAAAGCTGCCAGGCAGATTCCCCCCCACCCCCAGACCATCCCGAAGAGGTTTGTCCCTCAGGCTGTGCCCTGACCCAGATTCCCACCGCCTGGAACTGCCCAAAACTATCTGAAGGGTGAGGGCTGGCGGGTGGGCGGGGCTACATTCGGACAATAAGACGCACCCAGATTTTCACCCTCTTTTTGGGGGTAAAAAGATATGTCTTATACACCGAAAATATGGTAAGCTATATTTAAACAAAGGTTAAATGTATTTTAGTAGCTTTATGAGTTTCTCAGAACACGTGAAATTTATTTTTGTACAGCTGTATATTTTGTAGAGTTTGCATGTTCATATCTGCATTTCTAATATTGTTTTCATTATATTACACACATTCATTTTCAGTGTTTCAGCTGGAACTTGATACAAGACATGATAAATATGAAAGACTTGTGAAACTTAGTCGTGACATAACTATTGAAAGTAAAAGGACTATATTCCTACTTCATAGAATTACCAGGCAGGTATCTATGTTTGTCTTTCACATTTCCTAATATATACCTTTTGCTTTGGTCAGATATGCAAAAGCAAAGGAATCCTGTAATAAGTAAAGTAAAACAAAGAGTTAGGAATGGAGGGAAGAATTTTTTAAAATATATTTTTTTAATATAAGTGGCCAACATATATTTTGAAGTTCTAATGCTTATAATAGTGTTTGAAAAGGATGAATGTGATAACTTTTAAAGCAAAATACAAAATGAACTGTGTATAGCATATATCATTGCTTCTTTGCTCATGTTTTAACAGCAGTCACTTTTTAATTTGATTGTATTCTGTAATCACAGTGCTTCCAAAGTAGAAGAAATACTAATAGAATCTGAAGTCAAATTAGATCTTGTGAGACAGAAGATAAAACAAGTAGCACAAGAATTGATGGGAGAAGATATGCATCAGTACCACAGAGCTATTTCTCCAGGTATGTGTGAGAAATAAAAAAAGCAAACAAAACTTGCAAAAGGGATAATTCTGGATATTGTATCAGTCTTGATTTTATTACATTGGGCAACATATTGATGATACCTTTTGATTCTATCACCCAGAGACAATGTTTGTTTCGATTCCATTAAAATATTTAGATATAGGAATTTATAACATTGATTTAGGGAGAGGCTTTGCATTGTACAAAAATCAGTTGCAATTGTTCTGGGCTAGCTAATTAGTCGGTTAGCTTAGTTCTTTCTACTAGAAAGAATTCTATTATAAAATTGTACTTATTTTATGTTATATAATCAAAAGAGATGCAAAAAATATCCCCAGATTATTTATTTAATTATTTACAAAACATATATGTCTGCCCATCTTGTAAATCACAACTCTGGGTAATTCATAACAATAAAAGCTACAACAGTAATAAAAAAACCCCAAAGATAATAAACCAGGCACCTGATCTATAATTTTTAGTTCAACAAACAATGAAATCCTCGGGCTCTATCTCAGTGCCTGGGGAGAAAACCAACCCTTTATGGTTTTTGGGAAGCTAAATATGTGGAAGCCTGCTAAATCTCAGACAGGAAAAGAGAGGCAGCTACGGAAAAGGGATGTTTCCTAAGTCCCCACCAGATTTAAGAGATGGAACCTGGAGTGTCCCCACACTGTCTAGCTTAATCGAGTGGGCAGATGGAATCAGGGTGAGCACATTCCACAAATAACCTGCAGAGTTTTAAAAGTAATAAGCAAGAACTTGCATTGTACCTGGAAAGAAATTACAAACCCAAAGCCACTCCATATGGCTAGGCTTGAGTTGGAGCCAGTTTATCCAGACTCTCACAGGATCTGGGTTCTTAGTGTTTTAGTGTTCTGGGTCAACACTAAAATGATGCTACCTTGGGTAGAGAAAGGAAACTGGGCATCATCAGCATACTGTACCTCACCCAGCGGTTTTATATACCGGAACATGTTAAAGAGGAACACTGAGAGCCCTGAGGTACCTCATATTGCAGGAACCTAGGGCTTGACACCCCCCCCTCAGATACCTCAGGTGAGTGGGGAAGATCCTGGGAAAATCCTGCTTGAATTTTGGCAGGGAGGATTTTCAGCTCCTGAGCTTCTTCCCCAAGGCCCCCTGCAATCCTTACCTGGGACTGTCCACTTAATGACAATCAGTGGGACTGCCAGGATTGTGGTTGTTGAGCAAAGCAGTCCTGGCAATCATATGACATCTCACTTAATGACCACTCCCTAGGATTCTGGTCCCAATTGTGGTACATAAGTGAGGATTATTTGCATAAGAAAGAAATACATAGACATTAAGGTGGTTCAACAGTACTCACCTATTTAATGCTACAAAAGGAAACAGCTTCTCACAAATAAAAGTCAGGCCCACAATTCAATTTGGTACAGAATTACTAATGACACAGCAATTATTTCAGTTTGCTTTATATTTTTAATTTCGTAAAAGATAGTAGATTAGAAATGGGTTCAGCCAATTTCAAAAAAATCCAGTCAAATTTTAATGAAGTACCAGGACTACAACTTTTATACTTGGTGGAAAATGGTATGGTTAAGTGTTATCAATATATAGCTTCTCACACTACCTTTTACTAATTTAGTGATACTATTAAATGTTAGCACTTTATAATGAAATTCTACAACATTCATTAAGCTCATCATCAGGAGAAGGGCACCTTTTCCAAATTAAACTGTGTGAATGCTTCAGTAAGAAAGAATGCAATTATTTTAATTCTTGGAATTCTTACAAAGTACAGTATTTCTTCAAATATTTTTATAGGACTTGATGAATGGTTGTATAATTAGAACAATGAATAGACTCAGAAATATAGAAATAACACATTTATATTGTCTCAATAATTCCACACAGAGCGAGATAATGGCATTCCACAGAAATTCGTAGAAAAGTAAATTTGGGAAAACATGCTAATTATCCAAACTACCAGAACTAAATGAATCTGGAACTTAATTCCTTTGGTAAGCAGTAGTGTGCTTACAACAAATCCAAGGATTTTTAGGCAGGAGTTCAAAGGTCACATTCTTAGGCAGTTTTTCAGGTCACAAACCATCAGCAGAATCATAGAAACTGACAGTGATTCAAGAAATATAGAAGCATGTGCTGTTTGGTGGTTTCATATGCAGCCTGAGCTCCAACATAAGGTTTTATCTAAATTGTAATCACAACTGTATCAAATTAAGTCAGTATAGATGAATGAACATCCAGAAGTTTAGGGACATAATTGATTTCTACTCAAGTTTGTAGATAAATTGCAAATTACTGCAGCCTTGCATAAGTCTGTGTGTACACTTACTACTGTGCCATCATACAAAATATGAGGCTTTTGCTGAGGATCTGAAGTCTAATAAAACAGGACTCATGAGAGAAAAGGCACCTGGAGAAAAGAGAAATAACATGCCAGATGTCACCTAGAAGTAGCCAAGGAAGACCATAAATAAAAATAAATAATAAGTAGATCAATTTTTATGTCTTCAATTTTTTAAAAAATAAATAACTAGTGAAAGATTGTTATAGGGCATTGAGATGTAAAAGTAAAAGCCACAAATAAAAAAATATTGGACTTGGAAGATGAAACTTCAAAATATTTTAGGATGAAAGAAGGAATTTTAAAAATTTTATTTTAAAAAATAAAATTTGTGCTTTAACGTTTAGGACTAAATAACTGCTGAAAGGAACTTGTTTTGCTATTACTCATAATCCAGCTAAGTAGCATGTGGTATCAGGTCCCAATATAGTTTCTGGTTTTCTACCATAGCTCAATGATCCCTTTACAGCTACTTCTCGATAAATAGCTTGCTTACTATCATATTTGGAAATAAAATTATAAATCAGTCCACAACCATCAGAGTTGTAAAGAGCCATATATCAGAAAGACAAGTTTGCAATAAGATTAACATCAAAGTTGTTTTAACCAGGAATCTCGTTTTGAAGCAGTCTTAAATACCAGTGTCTTTTGCAGTATTATCTATCTAAATGCAGCTGAAACTAAGGAGCTTTAATTTGCTAGGATCTCTCCATGCAAAGTTTCAGCTGTTATCAGGATCCTTTCCCTGTTAAGTGGCTGTTGCTTTGCTAGCAGCTGACTTTTTCCTTTCTTTATGCACGTGTTTCTAATTTCAGGTCAGTGTTCTGCATTGTACTTGGGAATGGAAATGCCGACATTAGGTCTTTCAGTGCTGGTATCGTTTTTAGTTCCTCGGGGTCTGAACTGTTAAGTTCATTACCTTGATCCTCTTGAGAAAGACCTTGTCTCATGATGATGCTCTGGTTGCTTTCAGACATTTTAATTGCTTAGACAAGACAAAGAGAATATTGAGAATCATATTAGTAGACAATATGGATAAAGATCTCATTGTGAACGGATAGTGACCTCCAAAGATTAGTTTTCCACAGTGTTTGAGTGGAGAGAAAAAGACCAGTCTACCCTTATGTTAAATAAAAAGTATTAAAAGAGATACCGTATAATTTTTTTGGTTTAAGCATTCATTTGTTTTAATATTGCAATATGATATTGTTTTAATACTTAGTTTCTGTGAGTTGGGCTTGACTCCTGGTTCCTTTATAGATTGTTGTTCACTATTTTCATATCTTTAGCCTGTATTTTTAAGTATTTGGTTTTATTTCTTCCATCTCCAATACTTCTTGGATATTGCAAAAATCTTCTAGTGCAAATGATCACTTGATAACAGCAAAGAATAACAATTTTTCAATGCTACCTAATGTTGTGTGGATGTTTGTATTGTGACATATATGGCAGCCCCGTCAACACATAGAAGTCCCCATACATGCTTACAGAATGGTATCCTTAAACAGGCATAAATACAATATTTTATAAAGTTCAAGATATATATTTCAAAATCATCTTATCCTGTTGCTTATACATTTCCTGGGATGTTTTTCGCTGGACGCAGCAATGTAATATTTCAAATAAGTTTTTGAAATTGTTCTTTCAAATTGTTCAAGGAGCAGAGTAGTTTATACTATACATGTTGTTGCTGAAATTATTTTGAGGGCCATCTGAAGCATTAAAAAGCTTCTCTTTTGTATTGTTTGCAAGCAAAAGCTGTTGCTTTTTTTGGAAAATAAGCATTTAAAAGTTTTGACTTCAATGTTTTAGCATTAACTTTTAATGAATAGCATTTGAACTTTTAAAGGTCAGCAATCACAGCAAGATTATATTGTACTTCAGAAATGTTGTATAGTACGGTACCCATTTTATGGTATAGCAATCAAACTTTACATAATCAGAATAATTGTAGTATTTTAGTGACATGCTGAGAAAAAGTACCTGAAGATCTTACTTTGTATATCCTAACTACTGTAAATCGATTGTATTGTTTTATTCTATTTAGATTTTATAAAAAATGGTGCAACAATAAAGGTTAAAGAATTTAATAATCTATTTAATTTTTTTAATGTAGTTACAGTAGTGACTGCAACAAAAAAAATCTAACAAGGATATACAAAGGTTGAATGTAATAATCATATATCTATAAATAGAAGTGCCATAAATACGATTCCTGGGAATATTGTTTGGCGTTGGTTGTTACGAAATGCTTTTTTTGGGGTTACTCCAAGCAACTGTTCTTTGACTTAAAGATAAAATAATTCTGGCAAAGCACTAAAGAAGTTCCACTTTTTCCCTCATTAAGACTAGTGCTAATGGCATGCAGAACATTTCCCCTAAGGATACTCATATGAGCTCAAATGCTGAGTATAGTACTAATAATTGAACAATAACAAAAATGATGACTGTTTTCTACACTTTTCTTAAAGTACAGATTGTCCCAAGGGATAATTAAACAAGCAAACAAAGATACACTGAAATAACTAGTTAAAAAACAAAGGCAGACCAACTTTTGCACATTGTTATTGTTATCTTTTTATGGTTACTTTTGAAGTATGTTTGCAATAAAAAAAAATCTCTCTTTCCTCCTATGTAAAGGATACATATCCTTTGGAATATGTGAACAATTTGGCTTTAAAACTGAAATAGTGGTAGGCAAATGCAAGATTTATTTTGCACAGTAGTTGCTTTTGTTATTCCAATAGTGTTACACTGGTTGAAAAGTTAATTTTATTTAATAAAGGAAATTCCCATATACTTCAATTTACTGCCTTACATTAAAATAAAACTCTTCCTTAATATAAATATCCTCTATCATGAAACCTATGTGAATAAAGTGCGAAGATTAGAGTTGAATTTTGGTTTTGGATATTCTATGCTTGTTTAGTTGGAAGTAAATCCTACCAAGATCAGTACCGTGTTTCCCTGAAAATAAGACCTGGCCTGTTTTTGTTTTTTTTTGAACCCTGAAATAAGTGTTTGGCCTTATTGCCATGTGCTCAAAACCCAATTGGGCTTTTGAGCACATGGGATGTCTTACTTTGAGAACCAGGGTAGAAACTCTGTTTTGTAGTAAGTATGCATATGATTTTATCTGTATAGCCTTATATAAGTCTTCCATAATCCATAAAACACTATTATTATGTAGCACAAAGTATAAGAAGAACATATTCTAAAAGTTGATACAGGGAAAAACAGCAGAGGGAAATTGCCAATATAATTGAGCAGGAAATTGCTTTGCGTGTTTAAATTAGAGAAGAACATAAAAACGGGATTTTATCAAGGTTTCGTGAAAGGATGTCACACAGGTGCTTTAGTAAGCAACTCACATGATCACAAAAGGAGAAAGAGCAGAAGACTTTTGAAAAGTCTGTTGTGGAGCTGAAGAAATAAGAGATTTAGGCAAGGATATATTATGATAGAAGAGAAGATAGAAGATGAGTGGCTTCTGAAAGTAAGCATTGTTACATCATGGAACAATGGAAGGATATACTATTTGAAGGGGAGAATGAGAAATAGCCCAGCCTGGATTAAGATCAGAGAATAGAGAAGAAATTATAGAAATAGAAAATAAATTAAATCTTTTAAAGATTTAGTGGTGACTGTGACAAACACAACAGGTGAATCTGGGTCTTTTTAACAAAACAAAACAAAACAAATCAGGATACAAGCTGCTTATATTAAGAAACACACACTCTCCTGGTCACATGACCCAGAGCAGAGCTACTATAATGGGCTGGGGGGAAAATCCAGTCTGCTTTCCTTGCCCTATTCTTTTTCAATCCAGCATAATATTGGAAATTGTGTACTCTGGATTAAGGCTACCTCTAATTCCATCCTTAGGAGAACTCATTGAAAACTAAACAGAACAGAATCAAACTTTTTTGGGGAACAGGGGAAGCTGGCAAAAGAAATATTGAGTATAAATAGGAGTTGAATCTGGCTAGGGCTTACAGAGCAAAACATTCCAGAAAATAATGGTGGAGCCTTACAAGAGACACAGTTGGGCAGCAGATTGGATTGTTGCCAGCTGCACCATTCTAAGCTCTCCTCCCCTTAGTCATGTGACCAGAAGACCCTACTCTGTTTTCCAGTGCAGACATACCAAACACAAAGATGTAAGCAGAACAAAAATAAATGTTTCCTACCATGACTTCTCTAGTGGCATTGGAAAGAATTCTAGAATCTTACTCTGCATGTTTTTCCTATTTATTTATATGTTAATCTTATATTTTAAAAGAGATTTAAAGTTGGATAGGGGAAAGTTGGATAGTATAAAATGAACACATATTGATTCAATGTATCTTAAAGGTATCTCCATTCTAAATCCTCATTGCTAAGGAACTGTACAAAAGCTGCCTTATAAACTACTCACTTCCCAGCAGTAAGATTCCTAAGTAATTTTTTTCTTGGAAACAACCCAAAACTAAAAGCAGGAAGATGTTGTTGGATGAAATAGTGAAGTGGGATAGGGATTTTTTTTCCACCTTGGGGATTATTTGTGAAAGTAACGGATGTCCTTCCATTAAAACTACAATGTATTTAAAACATCCTTTTACCTGCTTAGCAAAACCACCTTTTGTAAAGGTCTTGGGTCATTTTAAATGTTATTCCAAGCTGCTTTTTGTGGAGAACTTCTGATAGGCACGTATTTAATGTCAAACATTTATTGAAAGAAAGATGCTGTTAAAGTAAATCTCAATGTAATATAGGGACTAATGTGCGTAGAATATGGACCATCTATTTTTCTTTTAATTATGGGAACAACTTGTAATGTTCATGCAACATCACTACCTATGAGCTGCACTGGTTTCCAGTAAGTGTATGTAATGCAAGGTGTGGTTACTACCTTTAACCTTATGCAAGGCATAGGACTTGCTCTCAAAGTATTGGCCTTCATTTGTCATTTAAACATTGCTGTCTTATGGGGCCTGGGAAGCATGCCTTTTCAGTGGCTGCTCTTGTGCTCTGAAACAATCCTCTTCCTCCCACATGGCCAACTGGCCCCAACTTTGCTGGCCCTTAAAAAGTGTTTCCCTCAGGAATTGGGGTCTAATTGAATAGAGCCCCATGTCCTCCTATTTATTTTTATCGTATACTGACCGAGTTACATTGTTTGATTCTGGTGGATACATAAATGTTTGAAACAAACACATCCTGTTTTTCTATTTTTAATTCAATGCAGTCATGATATATAGCATTGCTTATTATCCAATGAATCCCTCACATTTTAAATTGTGTCTTATGTATAATTATATCTTTAGAAAAATGCAAGGGCAATTATCAATGAGCACCTATCTACAGAATATAAAGTTTCAGATAATTAAATGTGTATTTATAAAAACAAACTGAATAAACTGAATTTTATTATATTATTTTTTAAGTTCCTAAGCTAAGAATTGAAGACCAGCATTTTCCCCCAAGAACTGAAAATACATGCAGTAATTTATGTTGACCATTTTCCCAAAAATCACTGCAGTAAAGACTTTAGAATACTAATCATTGCAACTAAAATTATCATATGTATAATCTAAAAGAATCTTCAATGCATAACCTAAAAAAGTCTGCATCAGTCAGAAAGTGATTAAAAGCTGACATCCCTAAAATATCACTTAAACTCTTTTACTGTGAATCCTTACAGGATAATATATTTTACATATTTCCATGTCAACCAGGTCTTCAAGAGTATGTAGAAGCTGTTTCATTTCAGTATTTTATCAAAACCCGGTCATTAATTAGCTTAGAGGACATCAATAAACAACTGATATTTACAGAAGATAATAATAAAGAAGAAGAAAGGAAGGTACTATAAATAATCTTGTCTATACAATTTTTGCGATTCATTCATAATTTCTAAATGGATATTATAAAGAATTGATAAGGGGGGGGGGACAATATGCCAATGATGTGATCATGAAAAGTCTCCTTGTGTTCCCACTTCCTGCAAGTCTTCTTTTGTCTACCCTTTTCAGAGGTGGTTTGAAAATCCTTACTTTTTTCATTTGGGGTCAGGGAAAAATGGAAGTTTGAATTTCTGTTATCAAAAACATCTTTTTATTTTGTCACTATTACTCCTAGCATAACCTTGGGCTGTTTTCCTTTAAAATACGACTGAGGAATAGAATAGCAGCATTGGGAATATATTAGGAGTGTGCAGCTGATATTATGGTCCTGTGCAGATAGAATGAAGAAAATGTTTCTTCTGTAGTATTGGAAGCCTGACCTGCAAGAATTTCTTTTTCTCAATTTAATTTTTTTTTTCATTTGAAGTTTGGGATTATTTTTCCATTTACAAAATTGACTTTAAAAAAAGCTTATAAGGTATTATAAGCTTTTTTTAGGGATACTAGAGATACTATATCTGGACTCCAAAATTACAGGAAGCTTTAATTCTTGTTTGCCATCCCATTGTATTCTGACTTTCTTCATCAGCCCTTATATGGACTCTCTAGCTTCCCGTAGTTCCAAGCATTCCACTAAGCAGCAGCCATGGAGTGTTAGGCTAGCTGGCAGCTGCTTGTCCTTTCCTCTGTTCAAAATGAGTACCATTCTTCCATTACTTGTAGAGCTTGGCACATGGAATTCTTAGTTTCTCATTTCTGTTCTAAAGGGTTTTTTAGCCCTTCACATTTGAGATTTCTAGTCAATCAGATCTTGCTGTTTAAAAACTGTAAATATCTATTCCAAGGTTTTTCAACCTTGGCCTTTAAGTTGTGGGGACTTCAACTTCCAGAATTTCCCAGCCAGCCAGCAAATTTCCATTCTTCTTTAGCCTCTTCCTCTATTGGCTCATGTAAACTGCTTCCGTGAAATTGACAAATTGCTGAACCAAACTGCCAAAATGATCAATTTCTTGAGATATGGCAATCTCACCCTCAGTTGATCCTTGGATAAAGAGTGTATCTTGAGGAGCTTGATAAATTTTATGGGTCTTTGTTGATTAAGGAATTATTTTTTTAGTTCGGTTCATTAAACTGTGAAAGGAAACGGCAATATATATTAGTTTATTACACAGTGATGATAATATATAGTAGTGGCAAAGTATTTATTGTTTTCAAAATAGAAATAGTGCAAAGTAGAAATAGAAGACACACACACACATCATGTGCAGCTTCTCTTTGACTTGGAGACTGGCATCTTGCCAGCTGAAGAGTGAATGAATATGAAGTTTCCATAAAAATTACTGCAATAATTCTTTCCTAACTGAACTCCTATTTCTTACTGCTTGACTAGCTATAATGTAAGACTTACCTGATGTGGAGATGATTTTTCACGCCATTGATGGCAAAGGAAATTTACTATGTAAAAAGATATTAATATGCTATTAATATTATGCCACCCAAAATAGAGTTCACTTGGGACCAATGTAAAAGAGATGAAAATTGCAAGTCTTCCACAAGGGAAGTCATCCATTAAAAAGTTCCAAAGCAAGGCCACCTTCTTTCTAAAATTGTTTTTGTTAATTTCCTGACTTGTTTTACAAATTGAACTTTCTCTCTGTGATAAACTGTTTTGTATTCTGTTATATTACTAGCCATCTTCAGATTCTCCTAATAAGGAAAACAACACCTGGAACATAAAAGTGACACCTGTGGATTATCTTCTGGGAGTGGCTGATCTAACTGGAGAATTGATGCGGATGTGTATTAATAGTGTTGGCAATGGTGATATAGATACTCCATTTGAGCTGAGTCAGTTCCTGTGTCAGATTTATGATGGCTTTTCTTACATTGGTAACACTGGACCATATGAAGTTTCTAAGAAGCTCTATACTTTGAAACAGAGCTTAGCTAAAGTGGAGAATGCCTGTTATACACTGAAAGTCAGGGGTTCTGAGATACCAAAGCATATGCTAGCTGATGTGTTCTCCAGTAAAACAGAAATAATTGACCAAGAAGATGGGCTTTCTTAAGCATACTGGGAACCTCACAACATACAAGATCAAGAACTACAGGATCAGAGCAAAGCTCTGGATTTGCTTATCAGAAATCTTAGCTACAATTCATGTTTTATGAATAGCTGAACTAGAATATGTTGTATTTTAAAACTGTTATTGTGTAATGATTTAACATGCCCCCAAGCTTATCGCCCAGTGAAAATGTTAATATTATACAGGGACCACTTCTTATATTCTCTACTTTAGTATTGTGGCATACTGCAGGTTACCTTAAACCAGGTACCAGTGAAGGACCATAGTCCATAATATACATGCAATATGATAATGATTTGCTTTGTTTCATTGTTGCTATTATTTAAGTTGTTAAAATCTTTGATGGTTCAGAATGTTCTGGTGTTAAAATTTACATGTTCATTTTTAAATGACTGAAGAGAAAGTTAATTGAATGGGAAAGAATCTGGGAAAAGCTAACAAGTTTAGCTTATATTATTCTTTAGATATTTTCATAGTATATCTTTTTATGTATCTTAATGTTTGACTTTTTATAGGTAAGTTAATACTAACACCTTGGAAATTAAGCCAAGCAAAAGCAGATATCTTGTAAATAGTTTTAGCATAAATAGAATCAGTGGGTATACCCAATTAAAGTATACTCTGGAAGGATTTGGAAAATAATGCTTGAGAAAATAAATAACAAAAAATATTTGAAATATGGTTTAAAACTGAAGTTGACAGAATTTGTAAATTATGTATCTGTCCTATGTACTTTAAAGGATTATGATATTGTTTTGTGTATTCAGTTAATCTCTTGCTTCAGATTCTTGATTAGCCATTCCAGCTTAGACTTTAACTTCCTTTCTGTGAACAGAATAGAATTAAAT
>JANHFM010005609.1:1594-12063 GCA_032468115.1 Grayia smithii | reverse complement strand
GCCTTCCTGTCCTCTACCATCCTCTGGAGTCCATTTAAGCTCATGCCTACTGCTTCAGTGACTCCATCCAACCACCTTGTTCTCTGTTGTCCCCTTCTTCTTTTGCCCTCAATCTACAATACATTAATATAACATAGCTTATTATAATGCAATACCTTGCTTCAAAACATATTTCAGCAGTAAGGAATGTTTATGTGTATGAGCCAAAATCTTTTTATCTTACATCTCACTGATGCTAATACCACACTTTACATATAGAGATCATGTCGATAATTCTTTGATTTACTATCCAAAAATGTCAGTCAGAACATTACAGAGTGCTTTCTATCAATCTTTTTAAAACCATTATTTGAGATCTTTATTTTGCACAATAGTTTCTTTTATAGGCAGCACACAATCAAGATAAAATTGTCATTCATACTATTTAGAATTAGTTTCATTGGTTCTTTGTCTAAATTGCCTAAATTCTATTTGCTATGTGTGACAAAAAGGAGCAAAAATATGTATACATCTGCTATGTTTGATAATGATACAAATTAATTATGGACAGAAATCTGAACAATTAAAAATTCTGGGAAAAACATGGCACAATCCATTAGAACAAGGCTTTTCCAGGCTGACAATTAACTATGCTGGGGCCAAATCTCCATAGTAATGAGTAACATCTGAACAAGTACTACCTTCCACTTGGCTTTAAATACAACTAAAAATAAAAATAAATTATTATCACCAAGCCCTGTTTTTTTAGTAAACTCTTCCTATCACATTAAAAAATACAGTTTATTAAGTAGTAATTTTGAAGTTACTATCACCTTGGGATCTCTGCTTTTTGTAAACAGAATATGAGAAGATATAAATATATGCAGTACTGTGTGGAGTTTTTCAAATTGGGTTCCAAAATGCCCTCTTATGTGGAAAAATACATTTGTGATCATTTTCCCATTTTGTTTATTTTAGAGATTCAAGATTTTTAATTACCTGTGGATTCTTAAGAGAAGGTGGAAAAGGAACCAGGGTCCTACAAGGCATAGAATTTCACCCTCCATCTGTCAGTGAATCAAACTGTCTGAGCAATACAGATACACAATACACAATCAAGAACTTAAGTCCTGTTCTTTGAAGATACCATGTGAACCTATTTTGGGATTATTCTATTTCTGGCGTGCTGTTTAGACCTCCTGCTGCCACAAATACAACAAAATGTCTCAGACCCATGCAACAATCTTGTCAGATTCTCCTGTGATTAACAACCATAAAGGAGATGTCTCACCTGCACGAAGCTTATCTGCATGGTCGGGCAAGTTGCTAGATGCAGTGGAGAAGACTTCTGAGGGTGTTCGTTCACAAAAGAAAGAAAGGTTATGTGCTCAGCATCAGGAAAAAGGGATCAACACCCAGGAGCCTGAAAACAAAGGAACTTCCAATGGTCCTTCCAGTCTTCAGAATTCCTTTCACTCACATTTTAGTTTCATCCAACTCTCACTAAATTTAGCCTCTGAAGCTGCTGCAGGTGAATCAGGAAGTAGGGAATCTAAAGAAATTGTGCAATTAGGTGGAATAGAGAAAACAGAAAATATTAATTTTCATCTATCTGGAGAAGTCCAAAGAATTTCACAAACGGAACTGTGGACTTCACGTAACTCCTTGTGTGATGAAGTTGGTACCTGTCCCTTGGAAACTGCAGAAGATGACATTTTGCAGGACTGTGGGAACCTCTCAGATTTCCACACAAATAAAGCATTCTCTTCTTCCACGGATTCTTTAGAGGCAACATCTGCTGATTCTTCGGTGACTTCAGGCTATGAAAGTTGTGGCGTTGCTAGTGACCATAGTTGGGATTTTCTGATGAAGGAGTATGAACCAGTACTACAGGAATGTTTGTTGGGCAATCATCGTTTAGTAAAGGTTTGTATTCTTTGTGCCCATTTTGTGTGATAGAATTTTAAGCAGGTATATATATTCAATATAAAGCAATGCAATAACTGTTGTAATGCTTATTTTGGGAGACATTTCTACTGAGAATTTGAGAAGATGCCTATGAAGATATTGTTGGATGGTTATAATTAGTAAGCAAAATAAGTTACAGAAGTACATCATTGAATTGCATCGTTGGAAGGGACCTTGTAGGTCTCCTGCTCAAGCATGAGTCCATATACCATTCTGGAGAAATGGCTGTCCAATCTCCTCTTAAAAACCTCTGATAATGGAGCACCCAAAAGTTCTTGAATGCCTCATCTTCCAAATAAGCCTTTCTACTCTTTTTCTGCCAAAAGTTTACAATATTTGCTGCCCTTCAATCTCATTTTAGTTTTCTCCCATTCTCCTTACTAGGTATTTTTCTCCATTGCTCTCACATACCCAATTTTTCAGAATAGTACCACTGCTGCTAGTGAGCCTTACCTAAATGGAATTAATGTTTAACTTAAGATTTCCTGGTTGAAGCCTGCAAATCTCAAGATGGGTAAAATAAGCAATCTGCCATGTGTTTGATTTTTCCCCAATTTGGGAATCATGGGAAACTCATCTGATTTTCACATCTTCATATAAATATATCCTGTCATTATATCATTATGTCTATTCTGGGTGCTCTTGAATTATGTATGATGATTGTACAATGCGGGGTGACAGAAGTGTCTTCAGAAATGGGTGGGCCAATGGAATGAAATCAAAACTTTTGGATTGTTGTGATCTTATATACAATGCTTAGGTCACAATTTTTCAAAGCAGCATAGAGAAATATTGCTCATGATTTTTTAATTGATTCAGATGAAATCCTTGATGAGAAAATTTCAGAAGCTTCAGGAGAAAGCAGTAGCTGAAGACGACTATGAGAAAGGTATGTTTCTGACAACCAGTTGCTTCTATAAGTTGTGGATGGGCAAAACCCAGAATTCACCTCATGGCTCAGGCTGGCTCACAATATTTTTTTTTATTTGCCCAACAGTTACGCAAGCTAGGTTTAAGAAGAAAATGGCTTGTCAATTCCAGTGCCATCTCAATCAAGTTCTCTGTGCCTCGGTAGCAAGATTTTTATCATGTGAAAAAACATGATAATAGTTTTCTACCAGCATTTTCACAACTTAATAGTATTCCATTTGTTCTCCATTTTATGAACATTCTGTAAAGAAGTTCACCTATTTGTTCTGATTTTACAATGTATGTAAACTTTGCAATTCATTCTTTTTTTTTTTTTCACATCAAAACAATTGCCTTCATCTTTGATAGCATCCATGGCATGCTCCATATTTTATCACAGCTTCTATCTAATATTTTTTTTGCAAATCATTCACATTCATAGCTAATAACATACCATATACAAAATATGCGCACCTTGTCTCTAGTCAATGTGCCTCTACAACATCACTAGAAGCATTTCTTATAAATTTACTTATAAATACATCAAACAATGAAGGGAACATCCCTTATTTTTGTTGTATTTTGTATTCAGTGTTGAACACTGGCAACTGCCACAGCCATACCATTTTTCAATATTTTAATAGTTTTTATTACTTCCTTTTTTTTCTTTTCTTCCCGAGCACTAATTTTAACAGCATTTATCCCTATTCCACTCTTTAATATATCAGTATTACTTCCTACAGAATTTTAAAGTACTTCTTCCCCTATCCTCCCATTTCAGTTCCATACCAAATAATTCCCTTTTCTTCTTCGGACATAGTTACTTGCACTACCATTTTTGTAGGAACAGATCATGTATAGAATACATAAAAAGGATCTTTCATGGGTTTGTTAAAAAGCCTGGTTAGAGGTCTCTTAGCTTCGAGGCAATCTAAGTCAAACCAATTCTCTGTGTGAAAAAGCTGATCTCTGGTCTTTGAGGCTGTGGCTGCTATAACAGCAGGCTGAAGGAGCTGGATTACGTTAGAGTGATGGCTTGAAATTGGCTCCCCAGAGCAGGTGACAACTGAGCTGGATCAGATTTTAAAATGTTAGAAATAATTTCTCCCAGTTGGGGTGCCCATTTCATTGGATAAGGCAAAGGTCATCTTCCTCCAGGACAGTAGGGGTCAAATCAAGAAATATAATACATTAGGAACTTGAATAAATAAAACTCCTGGAAAGCGTTCACTACCAGCTATACTAGCTATAAAAATATTCTGAATAAAAGGTTCCCCCCTCCCGCCCAAAAAATTATTATATTAGGGAGGGATGAGAGTCAAACCAATAAGAAAATTCTGCTGGATAATCAGCAAGCATAGAACCATTTAGCAAGTTTAATTTCAGATTATTAAGGGTTTGGAGGAAACACAAACATTTCTCAAAATCTTACAATTTCATCATTTTTATTTTTATCTCTATTCACTTTACTGGTGCTCTTTGATTAGCCTTTTCCACCCATGTCCATTACATTTTGTTTTACTTCCATGAAAATTTGCTCTGCATTTTTTCTGCCTGTTTTAAGCTTAATATTTCTTGATTTCTTTGACATATGGTACTCTTTGATATATTTTCTATCTATGCACATAATGCAGTATTTTACTTTCATCCTAAATTTTGGCAGCAACTTATATACATATAGATATACACGCACAACACACACAGATTGTATATCCTCTTTTAATTTACAATTTCTTTTCATCCTTCCCTTTGGTATCTTCTGTGACACCCTGTTATATAATTCCAAGCAACAACAGCAACTTCTTCTTCCCTTCCTCCTCCCACTCCCACTCCCTCTTCTCCCAAAATCCACTTATTCAGCATTCCTGTATACTTCTTTTCTTTTATTATAAAATGGAAACAAACTATTGCTTTCCATGCATTGCTGTTTCATTTACACAAATTGAATATGAATAGGCGGAGGCTTGCCCCATATATGCAAAACAAATGGGTCTTTTTCTGAGCATATACTCTGCAAATAGTCAGCATACTTACTCTCAGATTTCTAAATAACCTAAACATATCTTCTACATTCTTTTGTTCCACCCTCCTATTCTTGTCACCAAAGAATAATTTTCTCGCTGAATTGTATTCATTCTGAACATTGCATTTTCTTCCCAAATTCATCACTGGTTTTCCATTATCCTGGTTCACAGGAGTCTAACCTGCACCTATTACCACCCTGTAGATTTCTACTTTCCTTTGCCCTAACAATAATCTAGTTGGTATAGATTCTTACTTTTTGGCCTTTATTTCAATCCTTTTATGATGGAGCCTACACTTTTACTTCCTAGCACATTCATATGCATATTCCATAGGATCAGACCAGTGGTAGGTTTCAAAATTTTTTGCTACCGCTTCTGTGGGTGTGGCTTGGTGGGCGTGGCATGGCTTGGTGGGCGTGGCTTGGTGGGCGTGGCAGGAGAAGGATATTCTAAAATCACCATTCCCAACTCATTCCGGGGGCAAGGATACTGTAAAATCTCCATTCCCTCCCCAATCCAGGGGAAGGTTACTGCAAAATCCCCATTTCCTCCCAATCAGCTGGGACTTGGGAGGCAAAGAATAGATGGTGTGTGGCCAATCTGAATTTTTACTACCGGTTCTCTGAACTACTCAAAATGTCCGCTACCGGTCTTCCAGAACTGGTCAGAACCTGCTGAAACCTACCTCTGGATCAGACTACTTCCCTTCAGTTCTGTTACATTCTTCCTTTTTCTTAGTTTCACAAACATACAACATAACCATTTCTTTTCATGCTCCTTAGCACTCAATCCTTTTCCCTTTCAAGTTGTAATTCTCCATCAAACTTAGAGGTTATAATCACTGCCAATGGAAAATACCATTTTGGAATACTTCAGGGAGTACCACAAAGGCAATCAGAGCCCCCTTTTACCCCAAACAAAGTCAAGGTATTCTGTGCAAACTAAGATTTAAGATTTCTAACATAGATACAACATTGCCACCAGTAGTGGGTTGCTCCCGGTTCTGTCTGGTTCTTAGAACCAGTAATAAAATGGGCGGAAGGCTCTGCCCACCCGCCCCAACGTCATCATGGGGCGATCTGCGCATGCGCAGAAGCGTGCATGCGGTCCATTAGTAAAGGTAAGTGGAACCTACCCCTGATTGCCACCTAAGATACTGTTGCCCACATCTTGCAGTATACTGATACACACTTTGGATAATGCTACACTACCATTTGATAATTTAATTTCTTAGGAAATCTGTTTTATCCTGAACTTCTTAAGAGTGTTTATATTACTTAGAGATTGAATTAACCTACCTTCATGAATATTTATGACAGTTAAAAGAAGGTATATAATCAGCACACCCAAAATATTTTAATAAATAGATTGCCTGATTAGACGTTGGTAATTCTTTATTTGATTATATTAAAACTGTTCAGAGCCTCCTCAAATCATGAAATGAGTAGCATATAAATTTAATTATATGTGTGTGTGTGTGTGTGTGTGTGTGTTTGTGTGTGTTTGTATGTGTTTGTATGTTTGTGCACATGCTCATTTGTATGCATATATATTCTTTTTTTCAGTCAACACATGGCTTAATTGAAATGAATTTCACATTATCATGCTGAACGGTACCCATGAACTCAACAATAATTTGTGTAACAGTTTCAATCTTTTCTCTGGGCTTTGCTTCTTTGGAATATAGTTGATTTTTTTTTTCATATGCATGTATTTTCTTGCTCTAGTATATAGAATTCATAACATATAGAGAAATTGATTTTTCTGCTCCTTCAATTTTAAATACAATACATTTCATACATTTTCTTGGCAAGTAAAATTCTATTGGAAAGTAGTAACAACATTTTGCCTTGCTTAGCATAGAGGAGATTTTTTTTTCTGTTGTCCAAGGATGTTGGAATGTTGTCATGGTTCATTATTCATGACAGAATTTGACAGCTCCAAGGTTAAACTCACCACTTAGATTTTTTAAAGCAGAATTTCTGTGGAAGCTGCCTGGAAAAGGTATCTTGCATTTTTATATCAACTCATGGAAGCTTATGCTTTTAGAGGGCATGCATATTTTAACATTTTTTTTTCACTTGGATTCTGAAATAAATGAATCTTAAAGATTATTTAAATGTGGGATATTTGTTAGATTTTACACCAGAAATAATAATAGTTAAATTACAGTTGATTACAGTTGCGAGATAGCATTGCTTTGTATTTACTTCATGAAGCAGGAATTATAGGAAACTATATATGCTTGCAGAAATCTGAGCCAAATTTTCAGGGTTTTGCATAGCAATATTATTTATAGTTTCTTGACTCCTCCTTCCCCCACTTTCTTTTTCAAATAAAACTAATTGAACAACCCTTATTTGTAGCCTAGATAGTTCTAGCTGGGAAATTCTTTGTTATGATCAATTTAAAAAAAAACCACAATTGGATTCTATTATGAAATGCTTCAGCAATACTCTTAATGATAGGAATTTCTGTGCCATAACCACTTTGGTGACAAAAGTACCATCTTTTAATTTTTTAATTAGAGAGAGAAAGAGGGAGAGAGAATAAGGATGAATGAATGGCAATATCAGCCTTGCAAAAATCTAGTGGTTAATATCTGGCAATATCTAAAAACAAAAGGGTTATCCTATAATTTATATGCTGCACCACTGCTTTGGTTTTGAGGTAAGAACAAATGGTAGGTCTGCTTGCCAGGAAGAAGCTGCATAAAGAAAAAATTAGGAAAAAAGAAATGTTAATATATATTGCTAGTCTACGTATGATACGCCATATGCTAAACAAATAAATAAGGAGGGAAGATGTCAGGAGCTTGATAGCTGGTTCAGGTAGAGCGATGAACCACAATTTCTTAACTAAATTTGATCAGCGCCACATATTGCCCTAAATCATAAGTTATAGCTTATGTTAAGCTATAACTCTGTTAACCCACAGAGATTGGGTTAAGAAATCATTTAAAGGAAAACCAAATGCACTATATTGTGGTTTAGCAGTATATGCAAAACTAGCAGTAGTCAAAGAGCAATTGGTCTCCTACATCTGCTGCTGTTGCTTCTGTAGGCTACCGTTTGTTGTAAAAGCTCTCTAAAAATGAAGGATAATTCCAGCAACAAATTCATTTCTTGAATCCCTCTATAGTAATGATTGCCTCTGAGGTAACCCACATAACTGATTGCAGCACTTATTGTCTGATTTAAAGAGAGCTTAGCAATAACACTTAGACTTCTATACTGCTTCTATAGCCTTTCTAAGCTAAGACTCAGCCTATTGCCCCCAACAATCCTCATTTTACTGACCTTGGAAGTATGAAAGACTGAATCAACCTTGAGCTGGTGAGGATTGAACCCCTGGCAGTCAGCAGAATTGGCCTGCGATGCTGCATTCTAACCACTGCGCCACTGTAGCTCAGTAGGTTTGGCTATATGTTGGCTTATCCACCTCTTAGTGGATCCTTCTCCAATTATCTCAGGACCACATTTTTATCTTCCAAAAACTGGGCAATTTTTTAAAATAACCCTTCTAGTATGTTATAGCAAGTAAACATTATCTTGCTTGTGTAAATTATTTACAGCATTGGTTTATTTCACCTGCTCTAAATATTTTTTCTGTGTACTCTTTATATATAGCTCATATCATAGTGATCTTGAGGGAAACAGAGTCTCCAGTTACAGTGTCTATATTTTTGAATATGTGAACTTTGGGCATGATTTTCAAGTTCTATATATAAACTAACAAGTGTCTAAATAATTGATACATTTTGAAAATGTATTTATGGGTTTTCTATGTATACTGATGTAGCCTACAGGGCTGAAATTCTATTGGAAGAAAAACTGATGCTTCAGGTCCATCTAATCATATTTCCGATCATATCACTCAGTAGCTGAATGCAGTTGGTGGGATACAGTTTTGAGAAAGAAGATCCCATTAACATTTCTCATACATTGTACTCTTCAGGAGATGTAAATGGGTGAAAAAAGGAAAGACGTCCATGACTTCACAATCGTAAAAAAAATACAAAGCATTGATTGTGTTTTTTTGACTCTCCTGCAGATGTCCCTGGTTGCCTTTGAGATCGTACAGATACTAAACCAGGTAGAATAGAATACTAAAATGATTTATTTTAGTTGTGTTTTGGATCATAATACTCCAGCAATGTAATTGCTGTTCCTTACAAAGTTGATATTGCCCCCTGCAAATTGCTAGGATTCTTTTACCAGTTTTACTACTTTTGATATTTACACTTTACAATTTAGAGATGTCAGCTCACAGCTTGAAAGAATTTAGATTGAAATTCCCACTGCTAAGCTTCATGCAGGCTATCATATAAATAAGCTAGCTTGATTGCTAGCATTGTTTTTTCTGAAATGTTAAACAGAGAAATCTGCTTCAGCCTGGACACAGAATAATCTGTAATATGATGTGGAGTTTACAGTATTTTGATCTTGTCCTTGCTTAAATGCATATTCTTATTCAAGTGATGTATAGCTCAGGGTTGAACTGATGATGTTACCTGGGCAGGTAATGAAACATCTGCAAGCAAACTACCAGGCTCAGAAATCAGCAAGGATTTCTTTTATCCCAATCTGTTAGGCTATGATGATTCAATTGTATGGATAGAAAAAAAAAAGTCTGCATCCTGATGGCATATTTTATTTTAAAGCAATAAAGAATTCTGTACCAATAACCTTAACGATGAGCATGAATTTATTGAAACACTGCAATGAATGAAATGGTATAATTAAAAAAAACACCATCCATGTTAATGTTTATAGACTTCTGTGTGAAGTTTGTTTTTTAAAAAGAAAAAAAAGTGTGGAGATAGCTGTTGGTATCTTTTAACTTTTAATAGGTGCTGGGCATCTGAACTACTTGAATCCGCTTGAAATTTGGTGTGCTCAGCACCATCAAATCTTAAACGAGAATACCTAATTATTAAACATTACCAGAATGTTTAACTTTGAAAATGTTTCCTCCAGGGACATGTTTCTCTATTGGAAAAGGTATTTTATTTAACCATGTCCACAGGGAAATCTTGATGATGGCTCCAGAATAAAGAATAATGATATTATTTCAGAGGTATTGGGAAATTTTGCAAATGCAATTATAACAGAACTCATAAAATAAGCAAATTTCTCAGGAAAGTGCCATCCTTTCACCTTGATAAATCAGAGGAGAAATGGTTTTAATTTGGTTGATGCACGCGGGATACTTAGCTGTCTAATCACAGCTCTTTCAGAGGATAGAAAATGTATCAGATCCTTACATCAGTTTCCGTTTAGCAGCAAACTGCAGTAGCCTTAAACAGTATTCTTTGAAGATGTAAGAAAACCTCCTTTAATGATGTATGTTGATGACAGTGTTGTCTTCGTATGTTGATGACTTTAGGCAGTGGTGGGATTCAAATAGTTTAACAACCGGTTCTCAGCCCTAATGACCAGCTGGGGAAGCATGGCTCGGTGATCATGTGACCGTGTGGGTGTGGCCAACTTAATGTCACTCACGTCGATGAGCCTTAGCTGTTACAATGTAATAAGGGTTAACCAGAGAGGCAGTTTCTATAAGCAGGGCAATAAAGATTAGGCTAGA
>JANHFM010005607.1:30362-40599 GCA_032468115.1 Grayia smithii | reverse complement strand
CTAGTTGTTCAACCTCCCGTCTGTATGCGGATTCATCATTGTCTCGAATGAGACCGATCACTGTTGTGTCATCTGCAGTGGGATGTGGGATGACTGTTACCTACTCCCAGTGTTGTACTATTAGTGACATAGCACAGTGCTTTCTTAAAGAACAAAATATACAAGCTACTTTCAAAAGGGCTTCACAATTAAATACAGTACTGAATGATGCTGAATTATTCATTTTACAAAAATCAAAAGTCAAGCTTTTATGTTTCACATAGAGATTTTCAAGTATTCCAAATTTTGTTCCTTGTATAGATGTTTTTCTTGGTGATTCTTACTATGTTCTAGAAAGCATAATTACATATTAAACTTATAGAAGTTGAATTTAAAATCTTTTACAAAGTATTTCTTAGGAAGTTAATTGATGAATTAATTTATATTTTTACAAGAAAGATAACTGACTCAGAACAAAAAAAGGCTAAAGTTTTTTTTAAAATAAGGGAAAGGAAAGTATAACTTCCCAGATATTATTGAAGTACAATTTTTATATCATATTAGACATGCTGGATAAGAGTAGTAGAGTTGAATAATATTTGGATGGCCTTATATTTTCCACTCCTGAAACAAGTTACTGTATTTTTCGGACTATAAGATGCACCGGACTACAACACGCACCTGGATTTAGAGGAAGAAAACAAATAAAATAGTTTTTGG
Organism: Grayia smithii; assembly: GCA_032468115.1. Lineage (NCBI taxonomy): Eukaryota > Metazoa > Chordata > Lepidosauria > Squamata > Grayiidae > Grayia > Grayia smithii. Next base: position 39,900 of record JANHFM010005607.1, on the reverse strand, counting down.
CCTCCATGCGTCCTGTTTTCACCTTCCCTGGCCCCCAGAAGCACTTTGCAGACCAAAAACACACCCATTTTTGGCCTCCTGAACCCTCCGCGCATCCCGTTTTTGCCAAAAATGCATCCATTTTTGGCCTGCACAATGCTTCTGGGGGCGGGGAAGATGAAAACATGATGCACTGAGGGTTCAGGAGCCCGAAAACAGCCCCATTTTTTGCAAAAATGGGCCATATGGAGCACTGCAGAGTGCTTTTGGGGGCTGGGGGTGGTGAAAACGTGATGCACAGAGGGTTCTGAACCCCCAAAACGGCCTGTATTCAGTCTATAAGATGTACCGAAATTTTCATCCAATTTTTTTTGGGAGGGGGAAGTGTGTCTTATACTCTGAAAAATGCAATGAACATAATATTTTAGTCTTGAGAAAACTTGCAAAAAACTAAATAATATTGCACTTTTAAATAAGTTTTTCCATCTAGAAGAACACTATCATTCATCTATTATCCATATTATTACTTAAGTTACAAGAAGGGTGGAGAGTAGAAGATCCATTTAATGTTACAAAAATACCATAGTAGTGTTTTTGCGAGATTTAAGGTCCATTCTTCCAGCGCACAGAAAGATTACTTCTCCCTGTATGTAGTGGAAAAGAAATTCCTTGGCATGCTGGGAGAATGGAACTCTTAATTCATTGTCTCCCTCCACTTGCAACCTTCCCTGTTGGCTTTCCCATTGACTTTCTGGGGAAACTGGCACAGAAAATGGCGATCACATGATCACAGGGCACTAGGCAGCCCATTATAAATGCAGACTGGTTGCTAAGTGCTGGCAATGTGGCCATATGATGGGGGTGTGGGGGTGAAGGAGAATCTGCACAATGTTTTATGATGCCCAGAAGTGCTTTATGGGCTGTAAAACACCCATTCCGAGTAGTCATGACTGAATTGTTAAAAGACAGGTGATAAGTTGAAGGCTACATGTATACCTTTTCCCAATATTTTCAATTATATAAGTATGGGTTTTTTTATTCATTGTCATATAATGATTATCATTACATTTGTATATGCCTTCTTATTCCTTCCATTGTAAAGTTTTTTAAAAATTTTAAACAAAATTTTAACCAAAAAAGACACAAATATTTAACTGTTTTGTACTTCATGCCATAATAATAACTCTTAGCATAAATTTGCCATATGTTCTTCAGTAAATGAAGTTCTTCAGTAAAAATCTGAGTCTCAAAAGACTAGAAACCTAAAGATATTCCATTTTACTATATTTTAACTGTGCTTTTCTTGTGTTGCACATATGAGACTCTAGTTCCACTTAATATTGAAGCTCACAGTCCGTAACTATAGTTCAGTGGTGGCGAACCTTTTACTTACCTAGTGCCGAACAGGAACGCGCTGCGTGTGCTCGCATACCATCAGCAGTAGCGCACAGCTACTCCCCATGTGCTGTGCATGCATGCAACCACATCATCTGAGCATACACAAAGCTTTCGTGCATTCTCCCACCCTGCACTGTGCATGCAACCACACCATCTGCGCATGTGCACACATGCTGGTGTGCATGCTCAAATGCACACATGCAGGAGATTTCCGAAGACCAGTTGGGTCCCCTGAATTGCGCACATGTGCTCCAGAGGCCTGAACAGTAGATGGGGCATGCACGCATGCGCAGTTTCAGGTGAGTTTGGCGACGGCTAGCATGCCCGGAAAAATGGCTGTGTGCCACTTCCGGCATGTGTGCCATAGGTTCGCCAACACAGCTATAGTTGAAACCTATTTTACTGTTTGGCCTATCAATTGTATACTTTGGGGAACTAGTTTTCAATCACTGTTTCCTTCCCATGAGCCATCTACTGCTGCTGCATGCAGAAAGATAGAGCACTGACATATCAGTACTCCTGTCCCTAACTAATGGTTGATATTTGAAAGAAAGTGTGACTTGGGCAGCAAGCATGTTTTGATCTGTGAATGTCGAGAGGCTGTAGAGAATCATATGGTAGACCTTTGCTATCTACTGTTTGATAATTATTGTTCTAAATAGACATGTAGACTATGCTAGCAGAAGGAGTTGGAATTACTCATCCTCCCTCATGCAGCAGAGCTTTAGCTAATTTGGGATATTTTATTTCAGCAGAATTCCATACATACTTCATTTTCAGTCGTATTTATGTACCAGTATTATTTATTTATTTATTTATTTATTTATTTATTTATTTATTTATTTATTTCCTGCCTTTTAAAATTATTTTTACAAATAACTCTGTGGCAAACATAACCAACACCTTCCTCCTATTTTCTCCATAATCCTGTGAGGTGAGCTGGGCTGAGAGAGAGTAACTGACTCAAGGTCACCAGCTGGTTTTCATTACTAAGGTGGGACTTGAACTCATAGTCTCCTGCTTTCTAACCTAGTGCCTTAACCATTAGACCAAACTGACTAACCCAAGGTCACCCAGTTGGCTTTCATGGCCAGTTTTCAGTTCCCCAAACAGCCTAAGGGTAGGGGATCAAAATAGAATGGAGTTCTCTTTCAGAAAGTTTTCAGCAAGAGAGAGCTTGCTGTCTAACTGCAACCTTGTTAAACAGGTTAGCCAGTCAAATTAAGCAGCATTTCAGCATTAGATAACCCTCATAGCTGACTTAACATTTTCTGTGATTTAGGTAGTCAAGGACAGGAATTCCATATCCATTTATATAATGCATTCTAACCACTGTGTGGTGGCACAGTAGTTAGAATGCAGTATTGCAGGCAAACACTGCTCAGTGCCAGGAGTTTGATCCTGACAAGCTCAACTGACTCAGCCTTCCATCCTTCCAAGGTCAGTAAAATGAGGGCCCAGATTTTTGGGGGCAATATGCTGATGTTGTAAATCGCTCAGAATGCTGTAAAGGAGGTATATAAGTCTTAAGTGCTAATGCTATTGCTAAGTAGTATTACTACTGTAATGGGCACTCAGCAGTAGCAGTAGAGAGATGTGTTGGCAGCTAGATACATATTGGAAAAAAATACTTTCAGCCCGCCATTGTGGGTTGGATAGAAAGCCAACACCCTTTTCAGTTTTCATTAGGCAACAACAAAACTGACCATGAGAAAAAGTACCATAAGAAAGGGCAACATAATTGACTGAAAATAGGAGGAACTGTAAGTGTGTTTCTTACCTCCACTGTTATTTAGTGAATAACTAAACATTGTATTTTAAACTGTTTACTCCTTGTCTCCTGGCAAACTCAAGCAATATCCAAGTGAAGCTTTTGGTGAGAAATGTATTTTGTTGACATTGTTTTAGGACGGAGATATGTTTCCTCATTAAGGACAGGAGGGCTGTAGACTGATATACATAGTTGTAGGGATAAAGATTCCTTAAAGACTCTCAACAGACCAAGATATCCACTGTCTCATAACTTTTGGATAATTGTTTCTACTATTTAAAACTATATGATTAATTTAAAAAACTGTAGTTCTTAATATATACAGGAATAAGTTGTAAATTCTCTTGTATTAATACTTTCTCAATCAAGATCATGTTGGCAGCATTTGTAATAATTGTAGGTGCACTTCTGATGCTGCTACTTACTGATATTACTTGCAATTCATGTAAAAGAATATATTTGAAATGTAATTGTGGACTGAAATGTAATTGTGGACTGATGCAGACTGATAGTCTAAAGGTTTAATTGGTAGTTTATGACACATTATATACAAGAGTTGATTGAAAGAAGTGATATGTAAAATAGCTGAGGGAGAGCAGAAAGAACAGATATGTGACATTGTTTTGTTCTGAGCTTTTAGTGTTTGAACTGTGTTCAAATCATTTGCCAAGAAATCTCATTAAGATATTTATGGGAGTTTGCAAAAAGAATAAAACAATGGAATTCTGAAGATGATAAATGTATTGACAGGGCTTCTGAAATATTATTTTGAAATTTTATTTAATTGAACACAGTAATATTCTTTGCCATGTCAAGTTTTAGTTGAAATTGCAATTTACAAAAAGACAAATATCAGTTAATTGCATAAGGAAATTAACTATATATATTAAATGAATAAGCAAAATGAATGATGTGGTAACCTTTTTGAATTGAAATATATAAACATCATTTTATAAATGTTGAATATTATTGTTTCCACTAAAACTATTCATGATATGAATGATAAATAATTTTTCAAAATACAGTCTAGTATAAACATGAATTCTGAAGTTTGGATACTTTACCATTAATTCATACTACATTATCAAACACAAAGTTTTCTTGCCAAAATATAGCAATAGCATTTAGACTTATATACCGCTTCACAGTTCTTTACAGCTCTCTCTAATTGGTTTAGAGAGTCAGCATATTCCCCCCAACAATCTGGATCCTCATTTTACCGACCTTGAAAGGATAGAAGGCTGAGTCAACCTTGAGCCTTGTGAGATTTGAACTGCCAAATTGCAGGCAGTTCAAATGTCTGTCAGCAGTAACCTACAGTCCTGCATTCTAACCAGTGCACCGCAGCGGCTCTTATATAATACATATAAAATGTATTATAGGAAAATATTTCAGCAGTGAATAGAATTAGAAGTCAAAATGTGTAGGGATCACACGTGAGATTGGATGGGATTTATATCTGTCTTTATACATGTATGCAAAATTTAAAAAATACTCTCCATTGCCCTCCGACTCAGAATGTCTCATCACCATAGATAATATGCTGCTGTCTATTCTGAAGCTTTACAGTAGCTATTGAATATGTCAGTATTGAATATATCATAACAAATAATTACTGTATCTGAATGTGAGATAGTTCCTCAAGTGTTAAGTAATTGTGAAGTTAGATATACAAAAAAGAATCACAATTGGTTGTACAACTGGAATTTTGAGGGCATCAAAATTTGAGACACAAAATGTCTATTATTTGATGGACATGTAGGACTTTTGTGGTGGACAAAATCCAGTTTCAAAATACTCTTTTTACTGGAGTGTATAGAGTGCTCATTACATTTCTTCTTTTTTCTTTTCCACCTAGTCAGGTAGGTGCACTACATTGAAATAGTATTTGTGGGCATATTCAATCCCATGGACACAAAATTGTTCATTTCTGATTTAATTCCATTGAAATCATTTGGCATACATTTGATATTAAATTGTGAATGTTAATTATGTTATGGGCTAGAATTCATATTATTTAAAGCTATTAAGTATGATAGACAACCTATCTTCACTGGATTTTGCTGATAAAGATTGACTGATGCAACATTTTGATTTGGTTTTCCTTACTTAAGAGATGTATGTGGAGAAGAGGGATTATGTTTTATTTAGAGATGGTGATAAACTATTAAAATGGTTTTTACCTGCTGGGATGAAGAAAGAAGTTACGGTACTTCTGTTTTCTCCCCACCCCCCTTTTTTATTTCTTTTCCTCTTTCACCTCCCATCTCCCCTTTTATATTTTTTATTTGCATTTTTGTAGTTTGTATTGACTTATTTACATGAATTATTCCTAATAAAATTATTTTGGAAAAAAGCTTCATAGAAAACCTTTGGAATAAATACATCTTTATTTGACAGCAGAGGGTTTTTTCCCCCTGTTGTAAATATCCTATCAAATTGTTCTTCAGGGTTGCCATTTCATTTGTAGTTCTTCAGTGTGCAATAAGAATTATACAGCTATTACTACCTAGAGTCGTGGATAAAATAATCCTTTAATAAATAATTTCTTCTAATATTTCTGTATCTGATTTGCTTCTATCAATGGAATTGATAAGTAGTGTAATGGGTTTTATATACTGTATTTAAATGAAACCAGTGAAAAACTGTGGGATCAACTTTTCCAATTCTAATCATAACATTTATATCCTGATCTGTCTTTTTTGGAAAAAAACTTACATTGCGATTACATCCATTTAAAACCCCAATTTTCACTTAATTACAATAAGGGTTAAAATTTCTAAAGACATAAACACCTTGAAATTATGTGATGTGGAACACCAGTATCAAATGAAAATGGTGTCAGATGTAACTCAACCGGAGAGCATTCTCTTACCTGGTCATGTGTACCAAGAATGGCATCCCTCATGTCACCATACAGAAATTTGGTAGGAGGTACATGAAAAATAGGGCAGTAGGGTCCTAAACAGGGAATTTAGCATTGTAGATTTCCTACAGCTAATCTATAAATACCAGCAGATTATGACCCTGAACTGTTATCAAAGGTACATTCCCTCCATGCTTGTGTAGAGCTTCAAATTTGAAGGCAAAAGGTATATTATCATCAGTTCTTTAGGCCAAGTGAGATTTTTCCCAGGATTATACTGCAACATCTGGCTCTGGAAAAAGATGCATTTGATATTTAAGGAACTAAATATGAGGTATGTGCTCCATGAGCTTCAGAGACCTTTCTCCTCTTTGAATGCAAAGCACTGTACAGCCTTTCTTCCCTAATTACTTTGCTAATTATTGAATGAAAGACTCAGCCATTCACAGTGCCTCTAATTTACTGGGTTTCAGCTTACTTATTGTTCTTCATTTAGCTCACCTTCATTTCCTTAGGCTGATCCTGATGACTTAGATGATACAGAGAAATTACCAAAAAGAGATGCTTCATTAATACATTGTGCACATTTATCTGCTGTATATATTGAATATATCTATTATATATGTTAACACTCTTTCCTATAACATTTAACTGGATAAAACTGCAACTTGGTCAAAACCCTTTGAATCAAGGGACCTCAAATGGTTTAATCTACAGAATGTGTCCAAAATCTGGGATACATGACTCTAGCTGGAATTGAAATTTGCAAATTTTATAAAATATTTTATGACATAAAATTATCATAAAACAGTTTGTGACATAATACAAAATGTCTTAAAACATTTCTTGTGCTGATGTTTGCTACATAGTTCAATATGGGATATTTTCAAGGCAGATACTTCTGAATAGGATTTTCCACTGTACATTAGTACATTAGAAGCTCTGTCATTGTTGAAGGTAGCAAGGAATTTGGTAAGGAAATATCTCTTGCAAGTGTGACCAAAGGGTCATTGGTTGTCTAGTTGAAATTAAAGCTAAGTGCATAAGCAATTGATCTTTTCCTTTGAAAATAAGTAGGACTTTATGCTATAATCCTATTTACCACTGGGGCAGAAATAAGTAACTCCTTCGTTTTAGTACTGCTGACAGGTTACATAAATTTTATTTTGGATCAGTTGCCCTTTGCCAAGGACTCTCCATATGCCTCACTTACAAATGGTTCTGAAGAACAATAGAGTATTCAAGGGAACATAAATATACAAGCATATATTAATATTGATCTATTCAAGATTAGGGTTGCCATTAAATATTTTCTATTTACTGCAGAGAGGTGGGCCCCTCTATTAATGTGATGCTATACTGGATAGTGCTCAAGCCAGAACGTACATGCACATACATGCACTGGAGCGCTGGAAACACAAAGACCACCTGGTTTTTGGGTTTCCGGTGCTGGCCAGCTGTCTTTCCGCGCGCCGGAGCACCAGAAACCCAAAGACCATGTGCGCTGGAAACCAGAAGAGCAGCTGATGATGGCTTGTGTGCCCACAGAGAGGGCTCTGTGTGCTACCTCTGGCACGTGTGCCATAGGTTCGCCATCATGGATCTAGATTCTAGAATGATTAAAGCGATATCTTTTATGATTACAGAAGTATGTGTCATCTGTTAAAAATGAATGCTTTAAATTAGAGGCTGGGAATATTTTAGTATTTAAATGCAGGCTGCACCTAATATTTGTTTGAGGACATGAGGAGGGTTGTGATTAAAATTAGTGGAAAATCATCTTTATGTAGGCAACAGCATAATTTTCTATTTAGGATGGGGCTCTTTGGGAATAATGGCTTTGTTAAACTCCTTTAAAACTTACTTAACATTTTCATGTGTTCCCAACTTCAAAATCATGAGGAAATGTAGCATTGTTTTTTTCTCCAGTGTGCTCATAGAAAAATATAAACATGAATAAGATAGAGATTGTGTAAAAAGGTAAAGGTTCCCCTCGCACATATGTGCTAGTTGTTCCCAACTCTAGGGGGTAGTGCTCATGTCCGTTTCAAAGCCAAAGAGCCAGCACTGTCCAAAGATGTCTCCTGGTCATGTGGTCAGCATGACTAAACGCCAAAGGTGCACGGAACTCTGTTACCTTCCCACCAAAGGTGGTCCCTATTTTTCTACTTGCATTTTGTACATGCTTTCGAACTGCTAGGTTGGCAGAAGCTGAGACAAGTAACAGGAGCTCACCCCATTACGTACTAGGGATTTGAACTGCTGAACTGCCGACCTTTCGATTGACCTTTCAATCGACAAGTTCAGCATCTTAGCCCCTGAGCCACTGCGTCCCGACTAAGCCCCCACGTCTGTTGCTAGATAGGTCCTATTGTGTTGTAGATGATGGTCCACTGTCAAAGGTGGGGGGAAGGAGTGAGCTTGGCTGAGGCCTTAATGGCCCATTGACAAAGGTGGAGGGAGAGCAGGAAGCCGCTTGTCTTTCAAACATGTTTCTCCATTTCTCATCCAGGGAAATATAATATTCTGCCTCTTTAATGTTTCCTAAAATATTTCATTCTTCTAGGAGTGGGGTGGGTTTTAACTTCCAACAGCTCGCCATGGCTTTTCTGCAAGGATCAATACATCACAATCAGTGGTGGGTTGCCCCCGGTTCGGTCCGGTTCGTGCGAGTAGGTAGCAGTGACGCTGTGATGTCACTGAACCAGTTCGCAGCGTCCCAGACCCGGGCCCACCCGCGCGCCCCAACTCACCTTTTTTTAAAAAAAATCACCGAAATTAGCTCTCTGCACATGCGCAGAGCGCTTTGTCGGCAATTTTTCTGAAATTAAAGTTTGTGCGCATGCGCGGTAGCGCGGTTTACTTTCGCAAATTGCACACACGCGCGTGCACACACGAAGAGAACCGGTAGTGAAGGTGGGTAGAACCCACCCCTGATCACAATATTTATAATCCCATTTTCTATAACACTGAGGGTGGGTGTTTGAAAACTACAGCTCAGATGCATATGCAGGACTCACTTCAAGTAGTTAAACAGCTCAGGCAAAATTCCATACCTGGAGAAAATCAGCACAATCTATGGTTCGATTTCGCCTAATGTGTTCATCTGTAAATTCAAGTTAACCGAACACAACTCAAATAACAGGTGTTGATAGCTTTTCATATAATGGCCTGGTTCACACAATAGAGCCCATGTTCCTACAATACTCTGAACCCTGGATTACCCAATCCCATGTCGATGTGTTGGATGTGCGTGGGTGGGTGTGGGTAGGTGGGTGGCAGGGATGAAATGCTACCAGTTTGCTACTGGTTCAGTCGAACCTTGTTAAAAAAAGCTACTGGTTCCTCAGAACCGGTATTTCCGACTCTTGGAATAAATTTCCTTCTAGGTTCAGCTCCAAGTGGGGAATAAGACACTGGAATCATGGAGACGGTTCGGAAAGATGGTTTAATGGTGGTCAGGATCCCATGGTTTGAGTTCCTGAGCAGACAAGGGGCGAGATCTTGGTGCGCCTTGGTGTTAT
>JANHFM010005607.1:15851-27658 GCA_032468115.1 Grayia smithii | reverse complement strand
AATGGGCAGAAAATGGGGCACACAGAAGCCGAAAATGTGGGTGCGGAGGCAGCAGTAGGCAATGGCAATCCCTGCAGCTTGAAACAGCTGATGGTCCGACAATCAGATGCTTATGCTAATCAGGCTGTGCTGGAACTGAAACAGGCTGTTTGCTGCAAGGAGGCAAATTGCTGGGAGGCAGAGGCCAAAGGGTATATATGCTCAATTTTATAGAATAACACAGAAAATAGAAGCTCTGGCCCATTGAGCCTTGAGAAAAACTTTTCCAATTTTCCATAACCTCAACAGGAACAATGGTGTCATTCATAGTCCTTTTTTTTTTTTCATGAGAGTTAGGAACAAGGCATTTGGGAAGCAGTAGGGAGTACCAGGTCCTGTTCCTCACTTTTCCATATCCAAATATGTTTACCAGGTTTCCACCAACACTCATTTTGTCAAGTCGTTGTTTACTTGTGGCTTATGGGAGTCATGCATCTTTTAGGATGAATGGTTAACTTGACTAAATGCATCAACTCTGTGATCAGCACTAATTAAAACATTGATCTCACTGGAAATGAAATACAAAGACATTTCTTGAAAAAATGTACAAGGCTAAAAACAGTAACAGCTTATTGTGCCTCGTTTTTTGATGTTAAGATAAGAGTTTCAAATTTAACTTTACAACTTTTATTTTGAGCAAGGATTTGTTTTTTATAGTACCACAACAATTGGAAAGCATTAGAAAACGTAAAATGTGTGTGTGTGTGTGGAGATGATCTCCTAAACACAGTCTGTCAAAGTAGTAGTTTTTGCTAGTATTATATAATTTATACATCTTCTGGTTCTTCAAAGATCTAAAGATACTTTCCATGAAAAACACTGAAATTTAAAACATGATAGTCTCCAAAAAGATTTAGTTTATCCTCCCTGCCTGTTATACTGATCTACCCCATTTCATGTGGAAGTTTTCCAATTTAATATTCTTGTACATATACCGTGTTTCCCTGAAACTAAGATCTCTCTGGATAATAAGCCCAGTCAGACTTTTGAGCGCATGTGCTAAAATAAGACCTCCCCAGAAAATAAGGCCTTTGAAGCACCTGCGCAGCCAGTCCCTGCCATTTCTTGGGGGGGGAGAAAGAGGGGGGAACATGTCCTACATGCTTCACGTGCACATCCAGGCGGAACGGCCTCATGTAGGCCGCTCCTGCAAAACCTAGCTACCACGCCCCTTCTCTTAGTGGTGGCCACAAAAAGAACAGGACTTTTGACGGCAGCACAACACAACTGCTTGTCAGCAGTTCGCCCCTGAGGCTGTGCACATTCTTCCAGCCATGCTTCCTAGAACTCTGCACCAAGCCGTCGGCCCGACCATGCCGCTGCGATCAGATATCAGATCACCGGTGCCTGCCGGTATCGCTCGCTGCCAGACCCAGCCAGGAGAGCATCCTACTGATGAGTGGCTGGCCAGCGCTATCCTGACCTGTCCCGCCACCACCTTGTTGTAATCCTGGAATATTCTGAAGGCTTGGAATGGGGCATTTTTGCGAACAGCTCGTAAATGGGGAGGGGTTTTTTCCTGCCTCACACACCCTGTTCTGAAGTTTAGCACAGGCTGAGAACAGCATAAGAGTCAGGAAAATCTCATTCCCCATTTTCAAGACGTTTGCAAAAACGCCCCATTCCAAGCCTTCAGCGACATTGAAGGCTCGAAATGGGGTGTTTTTGTGAACATCTTGAAAATGGGGAAGGGGATTTTCCTGCTTCTCATCCTGTTCTGAAGCTCAACATAGGCTGAGAACAGCATAAGAGACAGGAAAATCCCCCTCCCCATTTTCAAGACGTTCACAAAAACGCCCCATTCCAAGCCTTCAGCATGTTCCAGGATTGCAACAAGGCGGCAGCAGGGCATGTCAGGACAGTGCAGGCCAGCTGCTCGTCAGTAGGCTGCTCTCCTGGCTGGGTCGGGCCGTGAGCAGCACTGGCAGGAAATGGCGATGGGACATCCGGTCGCAGCAGTGTGGCCAAGTTGACAGCATCGTGCAGAATCCTGGGAAGCATGACTGGAAGCACGTGCATGGCCTCAGGGGCGAACACAGCTGACGAGCGGCTGTGTTGCCTTGCAACCAGAAGTCCCATAGTCGCTGTCGCCTCCCTGTTCTTCTCACTGGCCTCACACCTCATTGCCTGCCAGTGCTGCTCGCAGCCAGATCCGGCCAGGAGAGCGGCCTGACGAGCGGTTGGCCGGCGCTGTCCTGATGTGGCCCATTGCGGCAGACTTGCTTGTTCTTGGGCTCAACAGCTCCGATGGTTGCAGCTCTGTGTCCTACCCCCATCCCCAGGTATGGTGAGCTTGCGCCTCCTGCACCTCAAAAAAAACAAGGCCCCGCAAAAATAAGGCCAAGCGCTTATTTCAGGGGTCAAAAGAAAATAAGACCCTGTCTTATTTTCCGGGAAACGCCGTAGTACAAGTAGAATATCTATATTAATATACTTTTTCTACTTAGTGTAATACAGTTAAAAAAATTACATATAAGCTTATTTTAATCAAAATGAATCAAATTGACTCTTTTTATTTCATTGCAGGATCTGGAATTCCATGGAGTTATGAGGTTTTATTTTCAAGACAAAGCAGCTGGAAATTTTGCAACAAAGTGTATCCGTGTGTCTAGCACTGCCACAACTCAGGATGTGATAGAAACACTTGCAGAAAAATTCCGGCCAGATATGCGAATGTTATCATCCCCAAAATACTCACTTTATGAAGTGCACGTCAGTGGAGGTTAGTGTATTCTGTTTGGGCTCTTAAAAAAGAAATAACAGAAGGAGTGAAAAAAATAGGCCTTGTAAAGTTCCTTGCTTCACTCAATTTCAGCAGTTAACATTTGAGAAAAAGAAATTGCTAGCTGGCAGTGACATACTAAAACTTAAGAATGTCAAAATATGTTAGCAGTACAGTAATAGTATAATGATCATCTGAATGATTATGCTGTAATAGTCATGTATAGTTTAGTATAATAGCTAAGGTGCTGGCCTAGAAACCAGGAGTCTGAACTTTAGGCTTCTTTTATGTTTGAAAGCCTGCTAAATGACTTTGGGCTAGCCCCTCTGCACTCAGCCTCACCTCATAGCTTTGCTGTTATGGGAAAAATAAGAGGAAGGAATAGTATACAAGTTTGCCTCCTTGAAGTATATATAAAAAACTGGGATGATATTTAAACATTATCACCATCTGAAGTCATTTATGCTAAAGAAACAGAATATGTTAACCTTCCTCCTAATAGGAATAAAAAGGCTCATGTGCAGTAAATTGTCTTACAGCTTCAATTTATTTTGAGAAATCATTCAGGATACCAATATTTTTATAAAACATTCTAATCCAAGGTTAGCAGAATTAGAGATAGTGCTCTAGAATGAGGCATTTTATTTTATACCATTTGAAATGGAGCCTTCTTAAAGGCACTTTTCCTCAAGTAGGTGAAATTCGATTATAAAAAATAAAAGTGGATTTCGTAGGAAGATCATAATTGAAAAAAATGATTGGTGATAGAATTTTATTATTATTTTGGATTCTCAATGACAATCTTTAGGTTTCAAAAAGATAAAATATTATTGGTATGACATTAAAATTCATGAGCTAAAACAATGCTTAATCCTCATTGTTTTACCACTTTATTGTGGAAAAAATAATATTTACTCTTCTATTCTGCAAGTTGCTTAATTTGTTTCTTTCACCTTTGATACTATCTACGTTGGGGATTTTTTTAAAAAAAATATTTTTATTCCTTTGAGATCAAGAATATTGGTACAATTTAATTAGCTTAAATAAGAGATAACTTGAGATAACTGTATAGTTCTTGTGAAATATCTGATTTAGTTTCATTATCTGAGGAGGACAATGATTCAATGAATGCTTCCAAAATTCCAGTAGGAAATAGTAGATTGCAATTTATGGTACTAGATTAAAGCTGGTTGTGGAGAATTGCATGATATAGACTTTTATATAAGGTTTCATTTTTTCTTTAGTTTCAAAAAGAAAGAGCAAGAATTCAGTTAAGAGAAGAAATGGTTTTCTATGCATTTGGTGAGAAAGACGTTTTGGCAAAAGAATATATACAAATATTTATGAAGTGGCCCTGCCCCATATGTCCCCAGTTGTGAGACCCTGCTTATTAAGTTGGCCTCTAGGAATCAGTTGGGACTGTTGCTATTGTACAAACTCTGCTTCTTAGCAACCTCCCTACCTGAGCTGCTTGTCTCCATTTCTAGAGTGACGAACTTACGGTTTTGCAGGATTTTAATATGCCTCCCCCGGAATGGATTCTGAGTGTTTTTTGAGAGAGAGATGGGTTGTTTTTTTATCTTATAAAGAGACTGTGGTTTGCCCCTCCTTAAGAAGCCATTGGTGGAACCCACTTTATTGAATATTTTTTCTTCTAATATGTCACTCCCTTGTTTGGGAAGGTGGTAGAGAAGCTTGTCATACAACAGCTTCAGAGGGCCTTAGAGGAACTAGATTATCTGAACCATTTTAATTAGGATTCAGACCCAGGTATGGGATGGAAACAGCATTGGTTGCCCTTTTGGTTGAACTTTGGTGTGAGTGGGTTGAGGGTAGTGCATCCATCTCTGCTATTTGACCTCTCAGTTTTCAATATCATCAATCATGGTAGTCTTGATTGGCTCAGAGGATTAAGAGTGGGCAGCATGGTGTTATGCTGCTTAGCCTCCATCCTTCAGGACCATTCTCCCTCTAGGTCAGTGGTTCTCAACCTTCCTAATGCCACAACCCTTTAATACAGTTCCTCCTGTTGTGGTGACCCCCAACCATAAGAGGAGCAGTGTCTCAGTTCCTAAGACCATCGGAAATATGTGTTTTCCGGCACAGGCAACCCCTGTGAAAGGATTGTTCGACCCCAAAAGGGGTCCTGACCCACAGGTTGAGAACCACTGCTCTAGGTGGAGACAGTATCCAGGAATGGGTTAACCTCATCTGTTCAGTTGAAGGACTGAGCCTGTCAAAGTTGTTAAGCTCCACTCCTATTGGTAGGGCTTCCCTGCTTTTGACTCAGTCCTTCAGGTTGGACAGACATGTCGAAAGTTGGTTTACTAAATTGAACTTTTCCTGGTTGCTGTTTTCCATTCTAATTGCCTTGCTTGTAAAAGTGCTGATAGATTGTGAGTTTTGACAGCTCTCCCTGATTGCGGAGAGAGTGTCTTTTCCCCAGCGGCTAGGGCTTCAGCTCCAGCCATTGGAAGGACCCCTGCCTGTGGGTTTGACAGCTAGTTGTCATTTTAGTCTTGTGCCTTCCATTGAGCTGCAGGCGGTGTGGACAGGCTATTCATGGAGTCCAGCACACCCGGTGGACGCAGGAGGTCAGACGTTGGAGCTTCGCGCTCCCAAGTGTCAGCGGGGGAAGCCTTGTGGATTGGCGTGGATCGTTTGGGGTGAGTCAGGTGGACATTTTGACAGTTTGACAGAGCAGGCCGCCTGACATTTCTAATTCTGAGTGGTGGAGCTTTACGCTCCCGAACAGCCGGCCTGCCTTGTGGCTTCGCCCTGCGCCCTCCCCACTCGCAAACAAGCCACTTTGTCAGCTCTCAAGTCTCCTGATCGCTCATTGCCACACTGACTGACTTCAGTCCTTGACAGGAGCCTCATGCTTCTGACGGTGGGCTTGTACATTTGACAGGCATGCACCAGACTTATTGACACAGTTGGAGCGCATTTTAGGGCTTGCACCCCATTTGACTGGCTTGAGGATTACTGTTTTTGGGTACATTGTGCCTTTAATTTAAATTGCCTGCAGAGTTGCTGCTTACAGAGAGGGAGTCAGCAGCATGCCTAAAGCTCTTTCTAAATCGAAAAACGATGGGAAAGCCAAGATGGCGGAGGCTGGAGCTGGTGGCAACAGCAATCAGTCTGCTCTAGCTGGCTCTTCAGCTGACAGAGCTAAGACACCTGCCTCTAAATGTCACAGCAGGCCAACCAAGCTCTGTTGCATCCCAAAGGGATGAGAGGCGAAGAGACCAAGCTCTTCAGAAGCTCTGCGATAGAGCTACTAAGCTCAGTACATCTGCTATAGAAAAGATCTCTGAGGCCACTGCTGTTGACAGGCTGCAATGCAGGGAGTTGACACTAGAGGGAGCTCCAGATCAGATTTCTCTGCAGAGCTTTCCTTTAAATATTTCTGATGCTAACCTGTGGGGCTCTTCTGCCAAGGAATTGGAGAAGGTCAACCAAGCTCCTATGACATCTGCCTCTGTGAGTGTAAGTCCACTTAATGCAGAAGTGCATCCAGCTGTGGGCAAGGACATTCTTTTGTTCGAAAACATAAAGAACATTATTATGGAAGCTATTAGGAGTAGTATTTCTGAGACCTTCCTACAGCCCAGATGGGCGTATTCTGAGATCTCAGGCTATCCCAACAGCTGTATGGACCTTGACCAGGAGGAATTTTCTCCCTGTCGGAGCTCTGCTTCTCCTGTCCCTTCGAGGGAAAGTTTGACATCCATTTCAGGGGAAGCGGAACAGTGGGAATTGGACCTTTCAGAGGATTGAAGGCAGGGTGTATTTGTCTCAGGAGCGTCAGGATAGTATGAGACCTAGCAGGTAGAATTCAGAGAGAGTGCAGGGTGCCTTTGGTTCTGCTCTCCCAGCTCCTGGATAAAATGGTGTCCAGCATTTCCATCACACTTGGGCATGATTACATGCTAGGGACCTTCAATGGTTTCTTTTACCTTTCCAGAGGACGGGCAGGAGCAGCTCCACAAACAAGATTCAGGTCTCCAGCGTGGTCCTTCGGTCTCTCAACTGGTGGCGATCAGTGGCTATCACCAGGGGCTGCCTATTCCACGAACCTCAGCGCCTAGTGGTTACAACCGACGCCAGCCTCTTTGGTTGGGGGGTGCATTGTCACTCCCAAGTAGCGCAGGGCAGATGGACCCATCTAGATCGCAAAGGGAGCATCAACTGGCTAGAGCTTCGTGTCGTTTACCTGGCCATACTCCAGTTTCAACAGTCGGTCGTGGATAAGCACATTTTGGTACTAACCAACAATGTAGCCACGAAGGCACACATAAACCATCAGGGGGGCACCAGGTCCAGGTCTCTGATGTTGGAGGCCAAGAGACGGGGCCTATGGGCAGAGCGACACTTGCAGTCGCTGATGGTGGAGCACATCTCTGGGGTGTCCAATGTGCAGACGGACTGGCTGAGCCGGACAGTCATGGACCACACGGAGTGGTGACTGCACTTGTCTCTCTTCCGGGACCTGATGGACCGTTTCGGCACCCTGGAGGTAGACTTGTTTGCCCAGAGAATTCGCAGCTCCCGAGATTTTTTTCTCGTTTTCCAACTCAGGGAGCGGAAAGGGTAGATGCTCTCTGTGGCCCGTGGCTGCCAGGCCTCCTTTATGCCTTTTCCCCTCCTTCCATGGATCATTCGGAAGGTTTTGGAGGAGAGGGTGGAGGTGCTGCTTTTGGCTTCACATTGGCCCAGGAGATGTTGGTTTGCAGACCTCATGATTCTCTCAGTGGTTCTACCCTGGAGAATCCCTCAGGGCATGATATTGCTCAGCCAGGGGGCATTGGTTCACCCGGACCCTCAGTGCCTCCAACTGACCGCCGGGTGCTTGAGTGGCGTGCTCTGAGGGGGGACAATTTCTCCTCCAAGGTTATCAAGACTATTCAGGCCTCCCGATGACCTTCCACCAAGCGTATCCACTCAGTGACCTGGAGGACCTTTTGCAGCTGGTGTAGTAATGTAGTAATGACAGCACATTCAACCTGAAGTGAGACTACGATGGCGGCATGGGCCACACAGGCCTCCTTGGCGGAGATTTACAGGGCGGCAATCTGGACGTCACCTTCTCCATTTATGAAACATTATAAGTTAGACATGTCTCAGTGGAGGCACCTTTCGGCCATCGGGTCCTTCAACGAGCCCATACGGACAGAAAGGTTACAGACGAGATGGAGGTCCACCCGTAAGGCAGTTAGCTTTGGTATGTTCCATTCCTGGATGCTGTCTCCACCTAGAGGGAGAAGGGGCATTGGGCTTACCTGATACGCACCTTCTCGTCGGGTGGAGACAGCATCCAGCCAAACCCTTGTGATTGTCTGGTCTTCCTTTAATGAGACTATTTTTATACCGACACGTCAAGTCTGTCACTTCATATTCGTCAAAAGCGGGGAAGCCCTAGCAATGGGCGGAGCTTAACAACTTTGACAGGCTCAGTCCTTCAACTGAGGTCAACCCATTCCTGGATGCTGTCTCCACCTGACGAGAAGTTGTGTATCAGGTAAGACCAACGCCCCATTTCAGTTGGTGTTGATAGTGGAGGACAAATCTTGCTCTCGGCCCATACTATGTGAGGTGCCATAGGGTTTGGTGTTTTCTCCTCTCCTTTATAACATCTACATGAGGCTGCTGGGTGAGCTCATCTGCCACCATGGGATGAGGTATCATCAGTATGTGGATATCCAGTTATATATTTTCACCTGGGGGTTTAAGCAATGCTATAAATGTCTCATCCTTGTACCTGGAGGCTTTGTTTGAGTCTAGATGTGGAACAAGAGACTTCAGCTCAACTCTGGCAAGACCAAATGGCTTTCGTTTGTGGCTCTAGGATTTTTCCATCTGTGCTATTGAATGGGATTTCAGTACGCAGTGACATCCAGTGTGCACTCTGAGAGTCATCCTAAATGCATGACTCCTGCTCAAGGAGTAGGTGGCAGTTGTGGACAGGAAGCTTTTTGCACAGCTTTGTCTTGTGTTGTGCCAGTTGTGTTGTGCCAGTTGTGCCTATTCCTGGAGTGACCCATTTACATTCACACATGCCCTGGTCATCTCCAGATTGGACTACTGCTCTACATGGTGCTGCTCTTGAAGAGTGTCTGGAAGTTTCAGCTGGTACAGAATGTGAATAGTTATGTGTACTCCTAGAGCAGAGCATGTTACACCGCTATTTCATGAGTTTCCCTGCTTCCCCTTGGGTGTAATTCAGAATGCTGATTTTAACTTTTAAAAGCCTACATGACATGGGGCAGGTTATTTGAGGGACTGTCTTCTCCAATTATATCAGCCTACCCCACTAGATCTGGCAGATAGGCATGTTGTGGGTATCAACAACTAGGGTTTTCATTTGGTGAATCCCAGGAAACATGCCTTTTCTATCATGGCATCCACCTTATGGAACATTTACCTCCCCCAAAATTAGATTAGCTCAATCCCTTTTGATATTCTGAAAAGCTCTGAAGTCTTGACTATGTTGTCGGACCTGGAACTCCCAGGCAATCAAAGACTTGTTCATATGGCTCCATTGTTGAGATAGCCATTTTTATCTTCCGTCTCTTGTAGTTTATATCTTTCACTTTTACGATATGTATTATTAGGGTGTTTGAATTGCGTATTTTGTTTTTTTTATTTTTTTATCTGATTGTTGTTTGCTGCCCAGAGTCACCTCAAGTGGGATGGGCAGCTATAAAAGTTTAATTAATATTTAAATAAGTGTAATGATTTAATTCCTATAAGTAAGACTATAATTCCTATAAGTAAGACTTATAATTCCTATAAGACTGTCTTATCCACACCTTTAATAGGCACCCCTTTTGACTTGAAAGATAGAAATGGAAGAGCAATGGCTCCCTGCTCTGGGTCCACTTTTCTGTATAGAAAAAAAAAATCTGGTTCCTTAGAAAGAGAGGGAACAATTTCCTCTTTGCTTATGTATAGGACTCTTGAGAATTTTTTTTTTTAAAGTACCTTTATTCAGTATGTGTGTGATAAAATAAAACTGGTGGATCTTATGTAATACTTCGCTGATAAATAGATGAAATGTTAAATACAACATTTTTATATAAATACTCAGTTTCTCAATTTGTGAGCAGGAAGAAATAAAACATTAAAATAGAACAATCAGCTTTGTGGTAAACACAAAGGA
Organism: Grayia smithii; assembly: GCA_032468115.1. Lineage (NCBI taxonomy): Eukaryota > Metazoa > Chordata > Lepidosauria > Squamata > Grayiidae > Grayia > Grayia smithii. Next base: position 17,735 of record JANHFM010005607.1, on the reverse strand, counting down.
AAGGCATATTTGAGCATAAGAATAGTATGTAGGCCTCAATATTATCATACAATATTATCATACAAAAACAGAAACTTTCTACAGACTTTTCAGAAAGATGCATTAACATTTGGTACTGAAAGTAGTTAACTTTAAGCCAGACTCTGTGTTTCTTTTTAAAATGTCTTTCTCTCCCCTCTTTTCTTCAGGTGTAACAACATGCAGATCATAAATACATTTATAGCATGCAGACTATAATTTCTAAAATGTTTAACTCATGATGCTTTTTTCTTTCAGAATATTTTCATTTATTTTACATAAAATCTCTTTTAACAGATTAATGGAGATATTCAGTATTCCCAGCAGTGTGTTGTATCCAAAATATATATACTCAAAGTAACTCAACTGAAGCAAATTACATTGTGTAATTGAAGTAGCATGATGATGTCACTTCAAAAAAGCAAATTGAGGCACATAATGAGTACTGTGCCAATTTGATACTGAACTTATATTCCAAGGCCATCAATATAGTCAACATTTGGAGGGAAGGCAAGGATGTTGTGTTTTGATTTTTTTTCCTGGACATCTCAGTGAAATTGATTATAGGCTTCTTCAGCGGAGATGATACTTCTCTGGTTTAAAAAATTAGCATTTTAACCAATTCAGTCTTCAAATTTTTCATTTAGCCATTTTTTCCTTATTATTTCCACATCTTTTTGCTTTATCTCACATTTATTCATTCATTTTTAAATCTGTTTTATTGCTATTGTTTTCATTTCTTTTTCCTAATGTTAGAACTACACGTCAAGAAATTTATGAAGATGAAAGACTGACAAATACATGTATAAGAATTATAGCAGAACACTTTACTTTATTTGTTATATTGTGGAGACTGATAAGCTAATTCATAAGTAAAAAAGAGCATTAGAAGAAACTTAGGTTTGACGATTCTGAAGCGATGCTGAGTGCAACTAATAGGACAGTCGGGAGGGGGTTGGCAACCTGCGGCTCCAGAGCCGCATGCGACTCTTTGGGCCCTCTGCCGTGGTTCCCTATCATGACACTGGCATGGTTGGACCCTTAGTGCGGGAGCAAAGTGCACCTGCACTTGCCTTTGCTTGGCAACAGCATTCCGTCTGGTACATTTGCTGTTGCCGCCAGCAATGACTGCTGGGAAAGAACAGTGGGAGTGGATCTTGAGGAGTGGGGATCATCCCCCAAACCTGGCCTTTCTCCTCCCTTGTTGGCGGGGCCAAGAGAAAGAAGAGGGGTGGCGTGGGGAAGCGTTCCCCTCCCCTGCTGAGCACTGAGCACAACAGCCCAGTGGAGTGGGGGGAGATGGCTCAGCAGAAACATGCCCATTGGTAAGTGGCCCGGCTCTCACAGTGGGACGCTGTTCGCTGCCTTTGAAATGCACAGCTTTCTTTTTTTGCCTTCCCCGGGCAGCGATGGCTGGGGCTATGGAGGGATGGAACAGAGGCATCAGGGCTGCTCCCCTCCCCTCAGCAAGATGGGCCTGGAGGAATACAGAGAGTTGCGGGTGAGCACTGGCGAGTCAGAAGACGTGCTCCGACGTCACCCCAACACGTGTTTCCAGCACATGCTCCTCTTTCCCAAAGTAGGATTGAGTGGGGGAAAGGAGCAAGGGGAAGGGTAGGAGAGAAGGAGAAGCCTGGCTGCGTTTCCTTTAGTGTGGGGCAGGGGGAAGACCCAATACCTCCTCCATGGCCTGCCTGCTGGTCTCTCAGTGCCTTGCGCAGCACACAAAAGTGCAGTTCACAATGGGGGAGACTGAATCTCCTCCTCCTCCTGGAGCCCATTCCCTGCCCCACTTGCTCCTGGCAGCTCTCTCTCTCAGGGTGGAAAGCAAACTTGGAAGTAGCCACCCACCGTTTCCCGCCAGTC
>JANHFM010005606.1:32616-44510 GCA_032468115.1 Grayia smithii | reverse complement strand
AACTAAACTAAACTAAACTAAACTAAACTAAACTAAACTAAACTAAACTAAACTAAACTAAACTAAACTAAACACACCTTTGACCTACCAGGAGACCAACAGTGTGCTAATTTAGTTTATACAGCTCCCAGCCATAATAATAACCTAACCCAATTCTCCTTGAATGATTCAAGAGGCCGGGATTTCAAAATAAATAGCAGAGAAGCTTCTACTATAATCATTTTCAATTATTTGAAAGCAACATGGCAAGGGACCTAAGCAAAGTGCTCACATCAAAATCCACATGAATGCCAGGAGACTGGGGAAGGGGAAACATGTGCTGTTCTCTCAGCAGGAAATTTCCAATAAAGAATGACAAATGTCTTCTTTTCCAAATCCATGAACAGCCATTATTTTTTTTCACACTCAAATATAATTAAGAATGATTTGGCTCAATAAGTAATGGCAAAAATCATCATTACCTTTATCAGCTATTTCTCCCTAAAATGTATCTTAGCTTTCTAATGAAGGAATATATTCAAGAAAGTCTGAAAAAATGAAAATTTCAAATACAACCATTAAGCGTCAATATTTTCTCAAATATTTTTTGTTCTTTCTTCATATCAGTCACATCGGATTAGTTTGTTTAAACAAAAACACCCACAGAAACTGCCTATTATAACCTAATTAATTACTACAGTGATGGCTACTGCAGTAAGCATCCACTAAAAGGACTTGAGTTCTGGTACCTGCTGAGTAATGAGTGATGTTGAACTATTCAGCTTGGCCCATTTTCAGGTCCATTAGTATTTGAATAATAATAAGGGATAGATTAACAACAAATGATGATTATTATTATTATTATTATTATTAACGAATAAATGTGTATGTATACTTACAGAGAGAGAGGGAGGGAGGGAAGAAGGAAGTGAGAAAGGAAAGAAAGAAAGAAAGAAAGAAAGAAAAAGGAAGGAAGGAAGGAAGGAAGGAAGGAAGGAAGGAAGGAAGGAAGGAAGGGAGCAAGTAAGCAGTATAGCTGCTGATATTTGGGCCACTTGAAAGGGTTTCACCACCTTCACCAACTTTTTCATTCATTTTTATTCATTTCATCAATATTCTTAATATATGGTCTCTCCAAGAAATCCAGACTGGATTTCAAAATTTTGTCCTGGTTTTTTATCTCATATTATAAGGACATTTATCTTATCTAGACTTCAAGCTGGTCTTGTTTAGTAAGGTTTATAATTTGAATGCAAAATCTATGTTGCCTAAGGCTGCTCAATATATTCACATTTCAAACTTCTATTGCTAGGATTGTTGTATTTCAACTGCAATAAGTTATTTACTGTTGTTCTGTAATTCCCAGGCCTATGCTTGCTTCTTTCACAGAGACATGTTCAGGATAAAAGTGAAAAGATAAAAGAGATGCCCATTCTTTTCCTATCTGTTTTTCTTTCCCTGTCCTCAACCCTGCTTTTTCTCAAGTGAATGGAAAGTCCATGTGAAATAGATTTCAGAAGCTGTTGGGACACCTGTCCATTATCTGCTGAACCTAGCTTTGTCAACTCAGCTTCAGGATTCACATTAAATTGATTGTAGGAGCTGACCTCATAAAACATGGCAGGTGGAGATGTTGGTTACCTTGTACTTCACTATGTCATGCCAAGAAAGCAAGAATAAGATGTTATAGACGAAAAACAGCAGATAAGTAAAGGGTAAATACATTCCTCAAAGAGAAGACCCCAATGTCTTCTCATTCCATTTTGCTTTGGGATCTCTGCATCAAGCAGTTCATTCCATCCACATCATCTCATTTTAGCCTTTGTAGAAGATTTTGAAGTTTACACAGCTGTTACAGTTTTTATACTGAGGAAAATGATGGAACTGAAGAAGGAGCTACTGTGAAAAATCCCTCAAAAGAAAAGGTTAATAAATAATATAATTTCATTGGTAATAAAGATTGAGTATCTTTATTATATCATCAATATTTTATTTTTTATTGTCTGTGACTTCAATAGAATTCAATAATAACTATTCTTCTTGAAACCACTTTGTCCAAAGAGGAACAGGTTTAAAAGAAATGAGATATTATAGTCTGTCTTTTATGGCAGCATCTGGAAAAACAAATTCAAGGACTGACAAGGCAGAGTGATATAAACACATTCATAAATTAGAAGTGATGTATTGCTTACCAAAATCTCTGTTTACTCTAAGCATTGTAGTACAAAGTCAGATAGATAGATAGATAGATAGATAGATAGATAGATAGATAGATAGATAGATAGATAGATAGATAGATAGATAGATAGATGATAGATGATGATACATGATAGATGGATGGATGGGATGATGGAAGTAGAGATTGGAGAGAGAGTCAGATAGACAGACTGGTAGGCAGGCAAGTAGGCAGGCAGGCAGATAGATTTGACTCAATGCCACACACATGGATCTGTGAATACCTGGCACCATACAAAATCGATTGCATACTAAGGACCCTTCTCAACAACTCAATGGGACTGTGGAAGAAGATACTGGAGGTCAACTCAACATAGTTCACTTACAAATGGTCATCAAGTGTAGCATATACCAAGGTGATGTACTGTCCCTCCTGCTGTTCTATACAGCTTGAACCCCCTCTAACATATTTATTGGAAGGGAAGATTTGAATTTATGTTTCATTTTAATCAATGTAATATTAAGTTAAATTCCAACATTTGTTAGTTCTAAAGCCTGATGGAGTGGAGCAGGTCAACTTTAGAAAATATATTTTAAGCTTATTGAGTAATTAAAAGGCAACAGGAAAATCAAACATAAAGTAAAAGGAATAGAAGATGGAAGAAGTATAATATAATTCGTACAATACAGTTTTTAACATCCAAAATATTCTATATACAAAATCCCCTTTTATCTGAAAATTAAGTTAGATCAGTAATTAAGTTAGTTCAGTTGGACAGAGGAAATTGCTGGAATATCTATAGATACATGGCAATCAACAAAAGAATCCGTAAAGGAAAGGGATGTGGACGACAGCAACCAGTGACTGGCAGAGAGGTGTGCCGTTAGAATGCAGTACTGCAGGCTACTTCTGCTAATCACCAGTTGCCAGCAGTTTGGCAGATCAAATCTCAACGGGCTCAAGGTTGACTCAGCCTTCCATCCTTCCGAGGTTGGTAAAATGAGGATCCAGATTGTTGGGGGCAATACGCTAACTTTGTAAACTGCTTAGAGAAGGCTGTAAAGCACTCTGAAGCAGTATATAAGTCTAAGTGGTATTGCTATTGTTATTCCCACCAAAATGCACAGTAGCCAACTGGAGTGAACACATTTGTCAACAATTAAATGAAGCACAACAGGAGCAATTATGCTGATACGAGACAGAAAACACTGCTTTTAATGCACAGCAGGAAAAGATGAGTGAAGGTTGTCTTTTATGGACTTGAACTCTATATAGATATATCTTCAAGAAACTGTCACATAGATATTGTTAGTGGCATTTACTTACACTGGAGCAAACTCATCATGTGTACCACCTTTGGAGTGTTCTATGAAACCAATTCCTTAAAACCAAAATTGTTGACTTAGCATTGCATAAACCAATCATAATATTTATCCAGCAAGTCATGGTTAAGCAAACTTTAGTGGTTGTAAAGATTGCATAGTTGAAGTATCTATTGCTTCATGTAGATTAATCATTATTATAACAATACCCAGGCTAAAATTTGTTTTATACTTATCTGCAGTGGTGGGATTCAGACGGTTTGCACTGCTTTGGCCAAACCAGTAGCTAACTTATTGTGCAGTTCAGTGAACCAGCTGAAAATAAAGTTCCTATCTCTCCCTTCCGTTAATAGCTCTGGGCAGACAGCCAAGAACCATTTAACAGGCGAAAACATAGTTGCAGTAATAAAACTGCAGGAATGCAGCCAGCACATGCTTTGAATAAACAAGAGAAGCTGGCAGGATTAGGGTAGGGAAACACCCAGGAAACCCATCAATGACTCATCTAGGGATGGGATTAGCATCTACCCTTCAAGGAAGAAGGACAAGATTACAAATATTTTCATTATAAAGAGTATTAAGTAACACTTCTGTGATAAGTTGATACTCCCTGGAGTTCCCCAAGACCTTTTGTAGCTGCCGCAGTGTGGGCTATTTCTTGTTTCTTCATGGAGAAAAAAGATACAGGTTGGGACAATGATGCAGCTTGACCATACAGCTGCTGAATTTAACACATGTATGGTCTATCCAGCTGTATTGCTTCTGCTGTAAATTTAGAACATAGAGAACATAGAATAATAGCATTGGAAGGGACTTCAGAGGTCTTCTAGTCCAACTCCCTGTTCAAGCAGGACACCCTATATCATTTCAGAGAAATAGTTGTCCGATCTCTTTTTGAAAGCCTCTAGTGATGGAGCACTCACAACTTCTGAAGGCAAGCTATTCCACTAGTTAACTGATCTCAACCTTAAGGAATTTCTTCTTAGTCCTAGTTTGATTCTTTCTTTGATTACTCTCCATCCATTGTTTCTTGTCATGCCTTTTGGTGCTTTGGAATATAGACTGACCCCCTCATTTTCATAGGACACCCCCAAATATTGGAACAGTGCTATTTTATTGTGCTATTTTATTGTGAGTTGGGGAGTTGTTTGGAAAACTTGATTAAAGGGAAAAAAGGGCATGGTTGAATTTGCTTTTTAAATCCTGTCAGCACTTCTCTAGATAAAAAGTGAAAGATCATTAAAAAGAAAATTAGAATTGTGGGAGCTGGGGCAATTTTTGCACTGTCAGTTTGAAACAATCTCAAAATGTCCAATGGAAAAAGCACATAAAAGAGACATGGATGGGATGACTTTCCTACCTTTCTGTAGTTGACTAGGTTGTGCTAGTTTGATGAAAGGTGAATGTCTCAGCTCTCTTTTCCCTGAGATCCTCTGCTTTTTGCACCCAGATGCCTCCACCTTTTTGTCTTAATGTAGCTGCTTAGTGATTTCTGCTGTCAGTCACATGGATGTGTTTACCTGATGTTTTCCGACATAATCCTGGCATGTGAGACAGGTAAGAATTTCACAGGCTATGCCATCACTGAAAAATAAACTAAAAAGTAGAAAAAAATAAAGTGGATTAAAATGAAATAAATGCAGTAGTGTAAAGCAATGATTTATTTATTTTGTTAGATGTTTATCCTGTCTTTATTACTTTATAAGTAACTCAAGGTGGAGAATTTATCTAATATTCCTTTCTCCTCTTAGTTTCCCCACAACCATAATCTAAGAAGTGGTTTGGGCTGGGAGAGAGTGACTGGTCACTCAGACATCTTTTCAAGCCTAAAATGGAACTAGAACTCAGAGTCTCTTGGTTTCTAGGACAGCACTTTAAGCATTATTTTGTTTAAAAAGGAGGAAGGAATGTCAAAATAACTTGTAAGAATTGCATGCAAAAACAGGGTTGGAGGAAACCTACTTGTAAATCTGCAAACGTCACAAATAACTTTTCAGAATAATCTCTCATAGAATGATGCGGAAAACAAGAGAGGTTGTAACAAATTACAGTCTGAGATGGACCTGTTAGTAGGAAAGGAGACTAGAATAAGCAGTTATACTTTGCAAGATGCATCAAACCTGAACTCAAGATGTTTGTTATTTATTTGCAAAGGTGAGTATTTCAAAAGTGTGCTCCCATTGCAAACCAGTAGTGGAGGTAAGGAGAACTCATCCCTGTCTACAATCCAGGTTTTTAGATTTTATTTGTTATCTGAAATTTTTTAAACTGCATTGTTACAAGCTTCCTTAAATACATAGGGAATTTCAATAAACACATAGAAAAATGGAGATAGGAAAATATCTTCTGCACCAGTTCATTCATTCAGTTTGCTTTATTTCAAAGTGAAAATGAAATGATGTTCTCAATCCTCAAGTATGCAAGCTGCTAAAAAGGAATACTAGGAGTATCTTTTCCACATGTTCTATATTCCCTTGTCCTTCAATTAAGCATCACTCTTCTGAGTAATCAACACAACTTAAGTTAATTTAGGATATTTCATTCTTGCAGTATTAATTGCCACTACAGATAGATTAGAGATAGCTACCTAAGGTCATTTGGTTTCAAAATTAGTGCCATACACACCTGCCTAGGGAATACAAATTACCCTTTCTTTGCCCTTTATGTATAGCATTTAAATTACCTTTCATGAAAAAGATAGACTCTGCTCCATTTCATACTAATTTATGACTTTCCAGATGTGATTTGGTTTTTATATGTAACTTCTCTCTAGAACTATTTCTGACAAAAGGAAACCATCTAGAGGCTTTGACGCCAGCCAGAGAGCAAGGTTTGGCATTCAAATCAATGGCCTCTTACAATAAGAAACACCGCTGGAGGGTTCTAGGAACTGCATGGGATAAAAGGGGGTGATGATAAAATAGAGTTATTAAGAACCTCATAAAAAGCAATCATGCTTGATGAATAGGTTGTTATAAGAAGAATATTAGCAGGGCCAGGGAAGAGTTTTGCGCTTGTTTGATCAGCTTTAAGCTGCAATTTGAGAGAGTCTCAGTTGTAGTCATTGAAGTAAAACCAAAATAATTTTCCTTTCAGTTCAGGTCAAGTAGCTGTACCTTCTATTCTTCTACGTTGTTCCACGCCCTACATCTTTTATTAGCCTTGCATAAGGAGAAAAAAAAATTGTGTCTGCAGATCATACCTTTAAGATTCATACAATATGGCAGACAATTAGGGATTATAGGATTTATAGTCAAAATCACCTGGAGAACACCACATTGCTTACTCCTGACCGTGTATGTGAGAAAGGATTGACAAAGCAGAGGCTGAAAAAGTAGTGCAGCCACAATGAAGAAGTGAGATGATCATTTATTTCATTGGTTTAATCTCAGTTTAAAAGGCTCCTTTAGGAATATGCTATAAATGAGATTAAAGAATAATGGTTTAGATAAGGTTCAGGATTAAACAGCATGGTAGTGCCATTTGTATAAATAGGTAAAGGGCTTGAGTCAGTGCAATATAGTTTTATGTATGCAAGGGAAGAAAATATTTTGGTCACATTCCTCTGGACAAAGAGTGTTTGGGTTACATTGCAGTGATGGGTTAGATAGAATCAAAAGTTCATTTATTTACTTGATTTTGGGCATTGGACCATCTGTCATTTTTCTTCTTTCTCTCCCCTCCTTCCCTCTGTCTATTATATAATCTTTTTTCATTCTCTCTTTCTTTCCTAGTCTCTTTTCCCCCCTGTTCCTTCTGTGGCTGTCATCCTTTCTTGTCCTACCATCAATCACTTTGTGTGAAGAGCACAGTCATATTAACTGAATAAGTAAGTAAATATAGTACATATAGCTTCTTCCAGAATTAAATTACACCTTTAACATAAACAGGCAGTCCTTACTTAACAATGGTAGCTTGGATCAGAAGGTTTTGGTTTTGTCTTAGCATGCTACAGAAAAACTATGGTTTATAAAATATAGTTTATGCATAATTTTGAACCATATGCATTAATTTTGGACAACTATGACTTGTTCAATAAATTATGACTCAGTAATGTAGTCCAACCACTGGATCTATAGTACATAGGGACCAATGGAATCTAATTGAATGTGTAGTTTGAGGTAAAAATGTTCATGATTTACATTTTACTAATGGTGAACAATATATATTTTTGCTTCAGATGGCTAGGAAAGCTTCTTCTGCTGCAGGATCTTTTTCAGTTCTCTGAATGATAGTATAAGAATCCAAATGCCTTCACATTTTTATTTTTTTTTAATTGCTGAAAAAAGTATTTAGACATTGAAGTGGAAAACATTTGAACATATTGTAGTGATTAAAAAAATACATTTGAAAAAAAAATGTCTTGCTTCACATCTGAGACAAAAATTTAGATAAGATTTTCAAGATTTGGGAAGTGTCAACTTGCCTGTTTCCTATGCCATTTGAAAGGAAAAGCTACTATTCCCTTTTCTTGTGACAAAAGTATACAACAAATGCAGCAAACTATTGAGTTTCCCACCCTGCCGACTTCATCAGGCACTAATGGGAAAATGCCTACTAAAATTGTGAACCAAGTACTTGTAGACAGATGCAATAAAAGTGTCTTTTATTGGTATGTACTTCACTGTATTTATTACAAAAAGGAATGAGAAGAGCTCCAAAGCTTGTAAATTATATATCCCCTGGAAATGATATATAGGGCTTCCAAAAGCAGTGTAAATTATATGCAGGATGTGATAACAATATGGAGTGACCTTACTATAGTCTAACTTGGCACTTCTATATTCTGTTCTTCTAAAGAGAGTCCAGGCCTGTCTTTTCTACTAATAGTAGTGCCTTCTGACATAAACTACATCCTTTATTATATCCATATATTGCTATCCTGTCACAACACAGAAAAGAAAATAATCTGCTTTTTGATACCTGTTTCTACCCCTTTTCTGGCAATATCAGTTTGCTTAATGTATATAAAGACAGAATACGTTTGTTCCGAATCCACATTGTTTCTTCCCCCTGTCCCTTGCAATAGCTATAATAAAAGTTAAGGGTAAAGTCAATAGACAACAAATGCAAAAGTTTCAATCAGGAGCTTTCTCCACTTGAATAAAGCTTTAAATAGCTTCACTGACATATTCTATATAAGCTTTGCATTCCATCAACAATTAATGAGCAATAGCAAAAAAAAATCATGACCAGCCAAGTGTGAAACTCATGATTTGAGTATGTATTTATATGTATGGGGAACTGGTAGCAGTTAGCTATTAAGTTTCAGAACTCAAAATTCTATGTGAAGAGAAAGAAAAACTGCTCCTTGGGAACGCAGCTTTCCTTCTGCAAACAGCATTGGTTTGGCTCTCCACATAATGACATTCTGCTAAATAGAACAGGTAAAAGTTTCCCTGTCCAGTTGTGTCCAATCCTGGGGGGAGAAGTGCTTATCTCCATTTCTTAGCCAAGGGAGATTGCATTGTCTGAAAATTGTCATAGCAGGGGTGGGTTCTACTTACCTTTACTACCGGTTCTGATGATGCACGCGTTTGTGCGTGATCAGTGCTCCGCGCATGCGCAGTAACTTTTTTGGGGGAAAAAACCTAAAAAAAAGTGTTCTGCACATGCGTGGATCGTGTGGAGTGCAGAGAACTGTAAGTATGGGCGTGTGGGTGGGCCCAGCTCCTGGTCGCGGAGGACCGGTTCGGTGATGTCACAGCATCACTGCTACCGGATCGTGCGAAGTGGCCCGAACCGGGAGCAACCCACCACTGCTCCATAGTCATGTGGCCAGCATGAATGTACTCCAAGGGTCACAGAAGGCTATTACCTTCCTTCTAAAGTGGTACCTATTCATCTACTTGCATGTGTATGCTTTCAAAATGATAGGTGGGCAGGAGCTGGACCAAGTAACAGGAGCTCACCCCATTGCATGGTACATGTTGTGGCCTGCCAGTGGCCTACAGAGCTGACAGCAGAGTTGGACATGAGGAGGTGGGGAGGAGCATGGGCCAGCCCTGGGGGCTGGGGAAAGCTTGGGTGAGGGCTCTGCATCAGTGGCAGAGAGGGAGCTAGAAAGCACTGAGTGAGAAGAAGAGTTGGAGCCTGTTCTCAGTGTGTGCATGTGCAGAGCTGCCAGAAGACAAGAACAACTAAGAAAGCAGGGATGACTAAGGAGTAAAGCCACACCATGGAGATGATTGGTCCCTCCCATAGGAAACAAAAGAGGAGCGAATGGGGAGGGGGCTTTTGCAGGAAATAATTTATTCAGTTGGTCATTGCCAAAGTGGAAAGTTCTGTTCGTGACTTTAAAAGACTCTGTGCCAAGTTTCGCCTTGTTTGCAGTTGGAAACTAGTTATCTAGCAGCTTTCCCAGCGAGATAAAGTGAGTTAATAAGTATACTTCTGAAAGACTGTTTGCAAAGCCGTGCTGACTGTGAATGAATGTAATTCACAGTCATGTAAATAAAAGGGGGTTTACGGGACTAAGACTCTGCTTCTTGCTACTTAAGGAAGCCTAGGTCAGAACAGTACAAAACAGTTGTGGGATCTTCTAGATGATACTGAATACACAGTTTCTTCAAATTGCCAGGTTATTGACATCTGGTGAATATAATCAATGGCCAGTTTTCCCATTTAAAGGCAACTATGGAAAGCTAGGGCTTTGTCCTCACCTCCATATACATTTTCCTAAAAATCTGTCTCATACTTCTCCTCTATGGCAACTTCTATCCTGATGCTAAATGTCTAAATCTCAGCTTTCAATTTAAAGCTAAAACTTTAATTCATAGTCTCACTAAAAGTTGCATTTGCTTCTGTTTTGGCCTCAGAATAGTAAATATTGAAAAGCACCTTTTTTTAAATGCAACAATCTCTATAGATGATGGCATTATAATCTTTAAAGTCGTTGCTAGCATATTGTTGGGTATTCTGAGACTTGTACCATTAGAAAGCACCAGTTTGAGAATAATAGATACAAATAGAAAAAGCGTAAATACAAAAACAATTCTAGTAACAGAATAAGATTCTTATAGTATAGAATTAATTTTCTTCTTGTTTTCTTTCATGAAACTATAAGACATACATTAATTTTTTGCCATTAAACGTTTGGAAATATTTATTTTGGCTGAGTAGGTTCTGTCACACAAATCAAGACAAAACAAGAGACTTGTCTGAACCATAATTGTTTTAATTTTAGAATTTTATTTTGGAGTCTCATAAGGAAATAATTGATGGGTTCATTCTATTGAAAACAAAAGTGAAATGGCATTTGAGGTAAAATCCCATCCAAGAGTTAAAGTTTTAAACATTTAAACATTTAAACATTTAAAAAGTTTGACTGACATGTCAATATCCATTCATTTGCACATTGCACATTGCACATTGATTTCACCATAATAAATTTCCCTTGTTCTTACTTGTCAACGATTATATTTAAAAAATAAAAGACATAATTATAAAAAGATGATTTGCAAAGTTAAAATAAGTCATTGAAAATTTGACAATAAAGGTTAAGGTATTTTGGCTAAATTGTACAAGGTTATTGCTTAGCAGTCATGTTTTTTGGGAGAAAAACTCTGCATAGCTGAATATTTGTATCTGTAACTGAAAACATTATTTTCTACTGTACTCTCTCTTCACAATTACTCAGAAGTAAACTCTACTAATGATCATACAACTTGCTTCCAAGTTAGATGTCAATTGTTAAAAGTTTTAAAATAAAGGAAAATTAGAAGCTTCTTCATGGTCACTGAAGATAATTTCCTAACAAGAAATGTGTGCCCAACTTTACCAAACAAATTATATGAAAATATAACGAGGTAAACAGAAATATTCAGCTCCTCATCCAGGCATAACCTAGCCGCAGGCTCTGTCTCTGAGATCACTGATTTTCAGTATGCTGTTCAATGCTTCTCCAGAGAAACAGACTTAACCTTGATGCTAGAATTATTTCATTGAAATCAATTAAGCTGAAGAATGCAGTTAATGAACAAAGGCATGCTTTCATATATATTGCAGATTATTATGAGATGTGTGAGAAGTCTGCCCAATTGGAGAAAGCAATCATCACATGATCATAGATATGTGGACTGACATGTTGACAAGCCAAAGGCTTGAAAGAATTAAATGTATTGCAGGCACGTATTGGTAGGGATATGGATTAGAGAATAAACAAAAGTATACAATATCATCAAGAGAATAAAATAATTGAAATGGAAGTGGGCTGGTCACGTAGCAAGAGGAACTAATGCCAAGGAGTGCAAGGCAGTCATAAAATGGATTGATAAAAAGCATCTACAAAAGAGACTAAAACAAGATGGAGCAACAACATCAGCAAGTATCAGCAAAGACATCAGAGTCTTTGGTGGTGCAGATTGCTAATGCACTGGCTAAGTGTCTCCACTTAAGTCCAGCTGCTTGCAATTAGT
>JANHFM010005605.1:69790-88867 GCA_032468115.1 Grayia smithii | reverse complement strand
ACCTTGAAGCGGATCCGGAGAACTACCGGTAGCCAGTGCAGCTCGCGCAGGAGAGGTGTCACACGGGAGTAACAGGAGGCCCCTGTAACTACCCGCGCGGCCGTGTTCTGGACTAACTGGAGCCTCTGGGTACACCTCAAGGGCAGCCTTGCTGGCCCATTTCTTCTGCAGCCAGCAAGGCTGGCAAGGCTTTCATCAATCCGGAGCTCTTTTATTGGTTGCAGAGGCCCTCAGGAAAGCCTTGCTTTCTGTTCTGTAGACAGACATCTTTACTGATGTTATCTATTCAGAAGATAAAGAACGTTGAGAAAAAAAATCCCATCTTTCCAATAAAACTTGGGAATGAGTTTTCCTTCTTATTCATGTTGTGACCTAGGGAAAAGAGAATATTTTAATATGTAATATTCTTCAAAGCTAAACAGAAATCATATGAGCCACCTTCTTCCGCTTTCAATCCTTTGCAAAGGGAACATTTGAATACTGGGAAAATTTCTATCTTTTACGTACAGGTAGTCCTTGACTTACGAGAATAATTGAACCTGGAATTACTGTCAATGGTCCCTGTGGTCATAAGTGAAGGTATCATATGACCAGATCATGATTTTTTAAATATTTTTTGCAGCAATTGTTAAGCAAATGCTGCAGCTGTTAAGTGAATAGCATGGTTGTTGAGGAATCAGTTTTCCCCAATGGGTGCTTTTTGATGGAAACTGAAAGTAACCCTGGAAACCAGCAAAAACATTGTAAATCATGGTCATGTGACCATGGGACATTGCAAATAGCCATAAAGGTGAGCTAGTCACCAAGTGCTTAAAATGCAGAACACATGACTGTGGGAATGTCGTAGCTGTCATAATTTCAAAAGCAGGTCGTGACTGGCTTTTGGGGAGACTGTCTAACTTCGAACAGTTTTAAGTGACCGGTTATAAATTGAGGACTACCTGTATCTACATTTTCCTTGCACTCCAGTTTGGAGGATGTAAAAAAAAAATCATCAAGCTGTCTCCATTGGTATAACTGAAAAAAGACACTTTTCACTCTGTATTTCCTAGAAAACTCAACCAAGAGGTGAGATACACACATTGCAGTTTGGAAAATAGTGGTTTTTCCTATTCTTTTTTTTCCAACTTGCAATATTAATTTTTGTCCTACATAAGCTTTGGGAGAAAAGGAATTCTTCTTCTTCTATCCTGCTTGGATATTTAGAACAGAGAAGAAATGACTGCGAAAAACCTTTCATGTTTCTTACACAAAGGAAAATATTGAAATTGCATTGTATTTCTGGTGATTTTGAGGTCATGTCTATGTGGTTTTCTTTCAGCAACAGAGGACTGATCTGCAGTCTCCTAAATCCAAGACTGTGGGGTTTTTTAAAAAATACTTTCTTGTCTAATCTACAGATCTAATAAATATTTTACTGCTTTTTATCACTGTCATCATTATGTCTGTTCTGCTTAGCTTTTAAGATCAATCCAAGCCATCTAGGTATTTCTACTAATTCACTGAAAATCTGCATATCTCAGCAAATAAGTGAAAGTTTTTCTCTATCACCAAGCTGCTTGTCCTGAGAACAATTAAGACAAGCTGAAGAGGCAGAGATGAGATTAGATTTTGAAGAGATGTTTCCAGTTGGTCAGTAGTTTTCTTATATGGACACATAGTATGCCTGGATAGGTAAATTATTCTTTTGGGAGTATTGGATAAGTTTCGACCCAATGATAGACTTCAGTTGGCATTTTCTGATTTCAGTGAAGTGGTTATAACTTCTTTCTGTACTGACATTTTTTATTAAATTTATATACCACCTATCTCGCTGTTCTCTACAACTCTGGATAGAACATCCACCTTTCAATCAACTATCTTGTTAGGAATTCATCAGTTGACTCTTAAACATGTACCTAGCATGATGGGCAATCATCTTTATGCAAGAACAGAAATAGAGTGAAAAATAATGGATGAAAGAAATTAAAGGGACATGATAAGTTTACATTGACAGTTTAAGTTTGTATCTCTGCAAACATTCTTTGGTTCCCCCATATCTGTACTGATTTATAAACTGCTTTTTGCAGTTGAAACTCATGCTGTGCTTCTCACTCCTTCTCACACACTCATTGACCCACACAACACTTACTATGTATCCCTGCAACCCTCTCTGACCCATATAGCATCTCTCATGCTACTTTGCACATCCTTTTCAGCTCTCATGGCACCTCTTAACACATGCTTGTGAGTCTGCCCACCCTCCCCAACCTGCAAGGTGCCTCTCCTGCACCATCATGTACCCTTTTGCACCTTCCCTGGCCTACATGGTGTCTTGTGCATCCTCCCCAACTTACATTGTTCTTTCCCGCACACCTATCCACCCCTCACCTTCTCCAACTAACAGCAGTTATCTGCCTGCCTGCCAGCCTGGAACTTCTAACTTGCCTGCCGGTTTCCCCATTGACTTTTCTTATTGGAAGCTGGCAAGAAATGTTGTAGTGCTGAAATGGCCACAACTCTGGCAAATTTCAATCCCACAAGAGTAATGGATCCTGAATTTTGGATGCAATCTATAAATTAGCCAATTTGAGGTAACTTGTTTCAGAAACTGTTGCCCTTATGATGTACCACTCAGCACGATTGAAGATTACAAGCAGACACGAGTTTTAATAGTGTATAGATATGGTATTATACTAAAAATTGAGGGTTGCCTAGATTTCAATGTTTCTCTTTTTTTCCCTGGAAAAAAATGATATTTCTTCAAATATTGCCTCTCTACCTAGTGCCTCACCTCCCTCTCTTTCCCCCCCTCTCTCTCCTCCTTCATCCCTCCCTCTCCTCATATGCTGTTAATACTATTTAGATTTCTGCAGCACTAAAAACAAGTTTCATGATGAGCAAAGAAAGATATTCATGCCTCAACAAGAGTTTGCCATGTACACAAGTAATATTGGTGTATTTCTCATCGTGAACTAACACCTTTTCTTTATAATTGTTCCTTAGTTTGAAAGATGCAAATGACTCGCCAATTCAGTGTGAGATTTCTCCTCTTGTCTCCTATGGGGGTGAAGTAAGTTGCTGTGGTATTCTGAATTCTTTTTCTTCTCCCCCTGCCTTTTCCTAAACATCCTGTCCTAAAGTAAAAATTCTGCTTTATGGATGGTAAGATAAGTAAGCGCTAGTGGTGCAGTGGGTAGAATACAATATTGCAGGCTAACTCTGCCCACTACCAGCAATTGGATCCTGAGTGACTGAAGGTTGACTCAGTCTGCCATCATTCTGAGCTTGGTAAAATGGACCCAGATTGTTGGGGGCAATATGCTGATTTCTATAAACCACACAGAGAATGCTATAAAGCACTGTGGAGCAGTATATAAGTCCAAGTGCTATTGCTAAATACGAGTATAGATGACAGGGCAAAGTTGAAACAAGCAACCTCTGTGAAAGGAGTATGATGTAATAATGGGAAAGTTGATACTCTTGAGGCTCATGGCAAAAGTCCCTAGCATGTAATCCTTGTTTCCCATACTTGCATTGAATTGTGAATAGAGAGGGATGTTAAGTTGCTGGACACTTGTATTACAAAGTTCAGTGGTCTGTATAGACTCATTGGTGTTAATATAATTATAGCACACAATATATTTATGGATTACTACTTCATTCCTACTTGATATTGGGATTTGTATTATATTTATATTATTGTAAATTAGACTGCTAAACTTGCTAGCCTATTCCAATAGCTAAAAATGCAGCTTTAAAACATCACTCTTACAAAACTGCCTCATAGAAAATTGGCTAAGCAGCTAATTACAATTCTGTTGCAAGCCATCATAAGGGGGTTTTCATCAAAACTGTTCTCATATACTATAATTATGCAACAGTAATTGGACTTGTGAGCTTGAAGGTTTAATATGAATATATCAAGTCCTCCTAACACTTGACTTTCATCCCCGTAATAATCCTTAATGGAGGATGATAATACCTTAAAGCATATACCTAAAAAATAGGATTTAGAAAGCTATATTTAAGGCCACCCAGTACAATCTGAACAGGAATTTGAAACGGATTCTCTCAAATGGAATGTCCAAATTATATATTAGCTTACATTTGATGGTTGAATTTGCTGTAATGATACTAAATTTATCCTGACTAGTTTCTGAGTGTTTCCTTTTTCCTAGGGATTGGTGGAATTGGTCAAAGACAAAGAATTCCATGCTCCTTTGATTATAGACCAAAGTGGGACCCATGAGCTAGTGAAGAATGGTGTCTGAAATGTCCGGGAGAGATCATCTTTCTAGTCCGGGATTTTGATTTTTTTGTGTCAGACTGAGTATTTAAACAAAGGTTTCATTATCACCTTGAAGAATCTTCATTCAAATTGAGTTTCCTTAAAAATCAGTAGTAGGCAACAAATAAGCAAAAATGCAAACATGACTTCATCTTGGAATCTTGGAGATAACTATTTATATAATTCTTTAATATTTTAAATGGTTACTGTTTCAGATTGCAGCACCTATTTCATTACATGCTATAGTGTTTGAAGACAAATCCTTTCTTACACCTGTAAATGGTCTAAGTGGTACAAAGGTTGGGACACTTATGTGAATTCTTATTTTTAAGTTTGGTTTTTTAATTTGGTACCCACGCTTTACGAATAATTATATCTTGCTGGAATTGCACAATTGAAACACTAAAAAAGTAATACAATTGAATTAAAATGAATTAAAATGTTTTTCCTAACAAAATGTTTCTTGAAACTTCTTTAATACTTGACTTATATTTATGTTACTGCAGAGGCTATGAGATACTAAGATAACAAGAGACTGAGATGTTTTTCTGTATTTCTATGAAAAGTGTTCACTGCAATCAATATGGATCTAAGGAATGCATTCTCCTCCCAAGATTTGTGTATAGAGCAAGGATACAACAGACTCTATCAAACGTCGTCTTGAAACTGTGTTTAAGGAATCATTGCAGGAAACAAACACTATTTCTTAAATTTCTTCTCAAGCTGAGTTAGAATGCAAAGATAGCCAGGGTGCCAAAAGTCTAGTCTATATTCTGCCCACTCCCTCCAAAACATATTTCTTTTTGAAAAATTTCCTTTCATCAGATGCTTGGGAATGCTTGGGAATATTATTTTGGTATTTTAACCAATATATAGACAGCTATTTGTGGGATGTTAATTTCCAGAGATTGTTCTAACAGACATAAAAATACAGACGAGAGATAAGGCTGGGATTTGTGCAAATGATGACGATTCAGTTCTGTTAAGACACTATTCATTTTTACAGTTTGATTTTGAGCTGCATTGAAAAGAAATTTAATTGCAAAACTTTAAAAATTATGTTAGTCTCAGACCTTACACAGTTTCTGATCTTTTTTTGAGACTGTAAAAGATGGGTGGGTGGGTTGGCTGGTCAGTTAGTTAATTTGGGCACTAGATATGATGCATCCATGAAGATTGATATATTTGGTTATATGAAAATAGGCCTAAAATGAACTTCCTTGATCCTTCTATCTTTCTGCCTGTCACTAGTGATAAAATCTTATATCCAAAATGTTTTGCTTGATGGCAGATAAATTCACATAGCCAGGTTCTGTGCACTTTTATTAACAATTCAATTATATGAATATTGATCTACAATTCAATTACATGAATATTGCTCAGCTGTATCATGAAGAATGCTTTCAAAGTTATGATTATGGAATTCAAGTGGCAGGCAAAACATTTTGATGGGCAAAAACCAAACAACCATCTCATCTACCCAGACATGTAATTAAAATATGAAATTGCAGTGTTCAGAATTGCTCATTCAGTTCTGAAAAACTTGGTCAATCCTGCATGGGATATGTTTGCCAAATGAAACTTATCTGAGTGAAAACTTATCTGCTTTAATGTTGGAGTAAAGAATTAAGGATATTTAAAATTGCATTTCCTGTGAAATGGGAAAACTGTTTAAATAAATATGGAAGAATGAATAATTGTGTGTGTGTGGGGGAGAATGGAAACTATTCTCAATTGCTATTTATAGATATAGTAGAAATGTTAGCCAGATTTGATCTGTGGATATATGGACATGGATTTGTGGTGTTGCAAGCAGGATAAAAAAAAATCCATTGGTTTGTTTGGAATCACATGCTAAAATGTTACCTTCAGAGGTAAGAAACAAGCTAGGCTAAAATTAGCAAATGAGAATGAAAGTAAATGTAGCTTATTCAACCCCAGTTGGATCCTTGGACAGTTTCTGTAGACAGTTTCTGTCTGACTCTCAAAATGTCCTGGTTGGCCTGCAAAAGTGAGTATGTATCCATCTTCCTCCCAGTCAGCTGATTACAAGGCACAATTTTTTGTTGGCAGATCATAAGCCAGTTGTTCTCAGTATGTAAGACATTTGTGTGTTCTCATTGCCATTTGCAAGAAATGCAAAGCAGACCTGTTATAGTTTTCTTCTTTATTCCCAGCAAAGCAGCAGTCCTGGAAGAGTCTGTTGTATTTGAGGGAACATATTACAATGCACAATATAATGCTACTTGTCTTATTCAAGTCCAAATAAGGACTTGGGTGTTGATTAGCACATATTTTTGCTTTGCAGAGGGCAACAGTGAAGACTTCCTTTTATTATAACCCAAAAGTATAGTAGACATTTTTAAAAATAAATGATAGGTGAAAATCCACTCTAAAGTGAAAAAAATCCTTTGTAGCACATCTGTTCCACAGATGTACAAATAAAAGAGCATAGATTTCTTCACGGAACTAACAACATGGAGAAAAGATATCTGAGGAGTTTTGAAATGACTAACCTGAAGTTGTTAGAGTGGCAATAAAGCCTCTTGGAAGGTCAGTCAAATGAGGTAGACCCCAATTTTCTGGCAAGTCACACAATTTCCACAGAGCAGCAAACCTGTTAAGATACTTCAGAAAGCAAAATAAGTAACAGGAGGATAAATTGAAGGATTTCCTTAAAAATACAAAAAAAGAACCATTTCAGAAAGGAAGATGAAAGCAACCAACCATAGTTGGATGCAAGTATTGTAAGTATATATAAAACATTTGATAGTAGACTTTTAATCTTATTTTGGTTATATGGTTAACCTTAAAAGTATCTTGAGCATAATGGAAATGGTCTGAAGGACACTGTGAGAAGTGCTGTTTTAGATAGGCTATGTACATCATTATTTAACAGTACTCTTAATTTTCCTCTGTACATATACTACTACTGCTTTGGGAATATCTCTTGTTCTAACAATCTTTTTCAATTTACTGTAGATGTCTCAGAGTGTCCATACTAGACCATTAAAGCCCATATGTAATTATGCCATGTCAAATTAGCGGTGTTACAGACATCCCACAATGAGGATGCATCTGTCAGACCTGCTCCAGCTAGGATACTAGGAAAGAAAGACCCTTGACTCCATTTTGTTGAAGTGCTAAGTTCTTAATTACTAAGAATTGCTGGCTACAGTAAAAGCAGGCTAGAACTAAAATTCTCATGCAAAAAGGTTACAAACTTTCCCCCTTCATCCTGCCCCCCCCCTGACCAATTTGCTTTCGGGCAATAGTGAACTTCATAGGTGTTTTGAGAACCGTGCCAATATTTGGAGCAATCCACATCCCATTCTCAAGTTTCTCAGCCTTGAAGACGGGCACAGGCTGGTTTCTTGCACCTCTGGTTTCCATCAAACTCATCCCTCCTCCCTTTTCCCATCAATGCCCCATACATGTTTATTTCCCATTTGCTCTCCTTCCCCTCTCCCTAACAGTTGATGGCAGGATGCTGGCGAGGCAGCAAGCCGAAGATGGCAGAGTTGACAGCATCTGTGAAACAGTTAGGATAATAGCTCTTTGTTAAAGTCACAGTTGATTTTTATATTCATTTCATTTCATTTCATTCATCCATCCATCCATCCATCCATCACTGGCGATTTAAAGAGAATATTTCTTATGAATTTGGCTCTCTATAACAGCTGATACATGCCACATCAAAGCAACTGATCTTTGCATCTTTATTCAGAAGACTAAATTTCTGCTCTGTCCCAGGATGGGTGCACATTTTACAAAATGTGAACATGAGATAAAAGCTCTTATAATATTCCTTCAAAGTGAATGTGAGAATTGGAGCAAATATTGCAATTTTATCAATCCAGTGCAGTTGCAAAAATGGTGGGTACAATTCTATCAAAATTAAATAGTAGATTGCCTGATTTCAATGCATTTAAAAAGGCTTCCTTCCTGATTTGTTTAACTAAGGGTGATACCTAAAAAGCATCTCTGCAAAGGCAGAAACACTTTCAATATCAGCCAAATATTCAGTAAATGCATTACAATATTCACTGCATGGAATGCTATTTCTCAATAATCGATAGCTACAACATAATGTTGTATCTTAGAATTTATAATCTTTCAGTTTTGCATAGCACTGCCCTATGTTCTGAGTCACTATAGCATCGGGCACAGATCTTCCTGGGACATAATATCATTCTAGAGCAACCTTTTTATCTAAATTGATGCTCACTCACTCTCTTCTTCAGGAATACCAAAATTTCCAGGGCAAACAGTATTTTGTCAGGGCAAGGGCTTGGATCCTCCTTTAGCAAATTCACCAAACCAAATGTAACGCTTCAGCATATAATGAATTTCAGTGATTTTTAAAAATATTTATATTCAACGGCATTTGCAGTTTCATATTTGATTCCTATCATTGTCCCAACAATTAACAGAGATCATCACCCCTAATGTTTCCAACTACCTAATTATGAATTACATTTAAATATTCAAAATTTGAGGATAGAATAGGACAGGATAGATAGGATGGGATGGGGTGAGAGATGGGCTGGGATAGAAAGGGATAAATTTAGTCTTAGTTTTGTCCTTGATCTTACTTTTTACTAGGTACTTAAAGGTCAAATACTGTAGGATTTCTCAACAGAAACTTCTCATCTTGTTATCTATATTAAGCTATATTAATATTAAACTATTCATCTTTTTTAAAAAGGATTCCCCACCTCCTATTTCTGCTAGCAGATTTGTTCTTCAACAACATTTGAAAGATAATGTATACCCCAATTATTTGGTAGAGAAGGTTAGATGTTACTGCAATTTGTGAATGAGTTGCTTACAGACATAAATTGTATATGAACAATTACTATGAAATGTGATCAAACTTTATTTCAATAGTATGTAAACTTTAATACGTACATTTATAAGAAACCCTCAGATATACTTTTTTTGTTATTTTGGTATCTTCCTGTTTATTTCCTTTTCTATTCTGTTCATTTTTAGGAAGTAGGTAAAGCGGGGGGGGAAGGCTACTCAGAGTTGGAGTTTGTATTCTTAAGACAAATGCGTGAACTTTATGCCTTTAAACCAAAGAGAAAAATTCATCCAGCCAGTTATTGCCAATATTTGTATTTCTTAAAACTAAACTCCATAAATTAAACCTTTCCTCCTAAGCTGTTCTCCAACACTGAACAGAATTTCTTTTGTTTTTATTGTTTATCTAACTTAGAAGAAAAATAAAAACAAGGGGTCATATTTTTCATGTTTGAAAAGCAAACACAAATCCTTGGAGCCAGTTCACTATAGCTCTCCCCTCTCCAATGAATGAGCTTTGTTGTAAATTATAGTTTAGCTTCAGTTCCCTTGTGTGAGGGAAAAGAGCTTCCAAAGAGAACTGAGTTTCAATTGGCGATTTTCTTTCTCTTTTTTTCATTTCCTAATTGAAACCAAATGTGAAATATGTTGGATTGTGGGATTTCTGGCCTGGTCCCAGGAATCCTCAGAATGCCAAATTGCTCACAAAGGCATCTTGCATCAGCCTACAGAAGTTTCTTTCCAGCCTGGCTTCTCCATCTAGGGAGAGAAAACAAGAATTATCTACTTTCCCTTAAAGCTGGGGATTAAATTTCTGGAAACTTCCTGACTTTCTCTGCTGAAAGATCATTTTAACACCCAGGTATGGACTTTATGATGTTTTTTATAAACAGATAACCAAACTTTCCCCCTCTCGGTCTATCTAGTGGAAGGAGCGAAATGGACAGCTCAGCCATTTCTTAACAAAAGGCTAGTCTGGCTTGGGACAGTGTTAGGGAAAAAATGAAGTTATATGAAAGAGGATATTATGAAAGGATATTTTGCTGGCATACCTGCCACATAAAAAGATAAAATAACTACGGTTCTTTAAAAAAAATGTTTGCATGGCAGGCCAGGCTGGTTGATTACAGATGCCACTGATAGAGTCAAAGAGAAGACTCTGAAGCCATAAAAACCCTCTGGTATTTTTTGTTTTTGTGGCTAATTGAGCTTTCAGGTTGTCGATTCAGTAGCCGAGAATTCCATTTGCATTAAGTTGTTTCTCTTGGGAAATTATGAGACATTTGCAGACTCTCTCTTTCATTGGATGTGTGCGCGTGCCTCGTGACAACCCTGTGTTTCATGATTGTTTGTCCTATTGTTGGTGGCGTCTGCATCTTTTCCTGGCAAAGCTACCAGGACCAAGCTCAGAAAGGGCCCAGAACCTATGCTTTTTCTTTTTTTCCCCCTGGGAATTCTAGGCCCAGTGGAGAGAGAGCAAAGCTTAGCAGATGAAGAGGCGGTGGGGTGGGAGTTAATTCTGCTAGTTTCAAATATTTTAACATATTTTAAGGAAGAGATATTGCTACATATATATCTGGGCTGTTGGTTGTATTCAAATACATTTTAACATATATCTGTCTCATAAGAAGTGTTACACTTTCTAAAGATGCATGATTATTTTTTAAAAAACTTAAATTTAAACATAAATGATTGTGAAATATGGATATGGAAGTTGTTATTGATTTCGTTTCCTTGTCAGGTATATATTTGGCGACAAATTGATTCTTCCTATTGCATAACTCATGAAAAGTCTTTGGATGCATGAAAACTATAATAACAGCTTTTTATTTCAAATTATTGTACTAGAAGTGGGGGAAAGTTGACAGATCTGCCTTCTCTTTAGTATTAATAAGTAACCCAATACAATAGATTAGATCAGATCAGATTAAACAAAATGCTATTAATTAGCCTCAATTCAATTATGGAATTCAATTCAAAATAAGTGGTGATCATCAGTGGCTTCAATAGCTTTCAAAAGGTTCAATTAAAAGATTTTAGCCAAAGAGAATCAGTGTCCATCAAAGCAAAATGGAGCTGCCAGAGGCAATATAAACTTTTATTCTTATTTACACTTTTTTCTGCTGTTCCAATGGATAGATGGCACTCAGGGCAAATTAAAGTCTTTTACTGGAAATAATAAATGGAGAAAGCTGCTATCTTGTGATGTTATTTCTTCAAAATAACTGACGGGATGTTATGCGAAGTAAGCAGTGTCCTTTTCTAGTTGGACCCTTCTGATCTTAATGTGCTGTTCATGTATTTTTCCTTAAAGATACATAGATATTGATGTGTTTACTGTTACATTTGCTTAACATGGTGCAATATATTGCATGATGCCCAGGAAGCTTTTTTCAAAGACTATTAGCAATCTATCTCAAAGCCAGAACGGGACGATATGGTTTCATAAATGCAAATGTTGTATGTTCAATGCTGTGGATTTAGGAAAAATGGGAAAGTCCTCAATATTTTAAATTTTAGTAGCAAATAGCCCTGATGCTAGTTTGATAAATTCTTTTTCCCAAAAAAATTTCATTTAGAATATTTAGTAATTTAAAAAAATTAATACATTTTCAGAAACAAATAATATTGAGCATGTCATTTAATGACACTTACCAGTAGTTATTGTTTGAGTTTGCAGAAAAATTCTGTGCTTTCACTTAATAAATGACATAGTCTGAATCAAAGACATATTTCATATTTTGAAAATATTTCTGGACTGTCCACAACATGGGTACCACAATGGGTCTTCCCATTCAGCCATTGGCAACAAGGCATAGAGTGCTTCTGATCTCTCCTTTCTGCTTCCCAGGATACTTCTTGCCACCTTAGCCTACTTTTCCCTCTTTTCCTAAGCAGGTGCCTTCTCTTACCATAAAACGCTGGCATGTAACCACCTACCATTATGTTCAAAAATGTAACTGATGTTGAGACACTTTGCTTTGCATCCTTTTAATGTCCTTTTTATGTATTATGAGTCAAAACACTCTAAAAATGAAATCAAGTAAAAGATTAACTAGCACTAAGAAGAGCATTGCCCAACCCATTTGTGGAAATAAATCTTATGCTGAGGACTCAAGGTTTTGGTTCCCTTAGAACCCCAGTCACTTCCAAACTAATGGGATTTCAAATATTTTCATTCAAAAAAACCTTAAACAATTTTTAGTAAGCAAGAACAATGAAAAAACAGTTGGAAAACTCAGAAAGTTACACATGGATAGCAGTGAGATAATACAGTAATATTGATGTGCAAAAGCTTTCTCCATCAATAATGCAAAGTAGAAACTCCTCCTAACTCTCTTGCCATCATCCTCAATCAAATCATGGCTAAGAGAAGTTTCATTTTTGTCCCACTGTTACTGAATAGCAGAACTACCGGACCCAGAGATAAACGGTTAAGGCAACAAAAATTTTTGAGGCTATCAATGAGAAAGTGAGCACAACAGTAAGAGTAAAAGTAAGTGGCCTATAGTTTAATAGAGTTTAATAGAACAGTACTTCTCCACACAATGAGACACTAAATCAGTCACAGTAAAAACAAATAGCATAATGTCTGCCAAATGCAGTAACCAACATAGTTCTAAAATAAAATGACATTAAGCAGAATAGAATTCTCATATATACCCAGAGGTTTCCTGCAATAGAATTTGGAAGGTTATGAAAGGTAAATCTCTATAATAGCAATAGCAATAGCATTTAGACTTAAATACTGTTTCACAGTGCTTTATAGCACTCTCTGAGTGGTTTACTACATAACTGTATTGTCCCCAGCAACCTGGCTCCTCTTTTTACTGACCTCAAAAGGATGGAAGGCTGAGTCAACCTTCTTGGAAAATAAAAATGATAAGAAGCTGTATCCTAGCTTCGTTTGATAGTCACAGCCTTCCCATTCTCACTTGGAAAGAGAAAAAATATATCTTGGGCATTATTCAGCACAATGTGGGAAGTGGAATACAAGCCAGGTAGATAAGATAATTGTAATAATGGATCTGTACCTATTCACAAATGGGTCACTCAGCCATTTGGTCAGAGTACCTGCAAAATCTTTTCTGCCATTACATCATGATCTGTAATGGAATGTGTGGATGACCTTGGAAAATGAGGGGAAGAGAAGCTGCCTAGGAAACAATCAGACAAGAGAGGCAGGAGCCCCCATGGCTTAAAGGCCAGAGAAAGAAATTTAGGAATGACCAGCCCTAATGAATCAAGCAGTTAAAAGGGGCAGAGGGAAGTTTGTGCATTCAGATTTGTATGATTCTGTTAATGTAGCTTTACAATAAATTCAGCTAGTTTATTTCCTGCCTGGTTTATCTGGGACAGCTGACAGGATCCAAAATAAATGTTTTGTGCAGCGTTATGTACAAAATGCACAAATCTTTTTTTTTTTAAGCTGCTCTCTTCCTTCCTAAGCAAGCATGCTGCATTTCAAGCCTCAAAGTGGGGTGGAGTGTTTGATACTGTAAAAAGAGTTTTACAGAATTTTACGTGAACCCAAGTCAAGAAACATAGTGAAATAATCTGTGAGATATAGCTGGTTGCTTAAGGCAGATCCTGAATATTGTTCAGTAGCTTTCACAATATTTTCAGCATCTGCTCAGCTAATCCATTTTTCATTTAGTATGGATTTGTCCATAACCACACAGATGTTGAAAACACTGCAAAGGCCATTGTACAATATTCTAAAAGAACTTTATACATCTTCAGAGGAAGCAAGTACTGGAAATAATTTGTCATCTGGTAAAACTGCCTTTTCAAGTTGCAAAATTTTGTAATAATTACTTTAGATGGTACTTACACTCTCTTTTCAGTAGATTTTATGAATTCACAAGCATAACGAATAGCTATTTTACTGTTTGGAAAAATTATGTTTCCCAATTTACCATCATTTACAACAAAGGCAAATTGTGAAGCAATAAGCTAATAATAATTCTGAAAAGTATTTCTCTCCATTTTTGATGTCCTGTTTGTCACTTGCTTCCATAGATTGCATCCAAAGAAATTGACACATCTGGGGGTGCTCAGTTTGAGAAAGACAAAGTCATTTTTTTTCATGTAGGGTTTTAAAGATCAAGTAGAACATGTTGTAGTTTAGTTGTAATGTAACTAATACATTGGTAGTGTCAGAGCAGAGGGCTCAGGGATGATTATACTGGTGCTCTACATATAATTGCTCTTTGCCTAAAGATCCAGGAACAGTGTAGAATCAAGGAGTTGTCAGGCAGAAAAAATCAGGATCATACTATAGGCTCCATTTAAGATGATTTATTACACACACCTATACACAAGAATCTAGTCAACTATTGGTCAGCACTAAATTAGTGCTAAATAAAAGTCAATGGAATTCAAGGTAGGGCTCGCCTTGGATCATTTATGGCAACATAAGGATTCTAGACTTACTCCCTTTTTGACTCTGCCCCAAAGCTGTGCTTCTTCTTGTCCTACAGGAGTACTCCTACATAAGTGACTCTGGTCTTTCAGAGAGTGCAGAACCTCTTCTAAAACAAATTCAGTCTCTGACCTCTGCCTGACTGTAACTGAGCAAAATCAGTTCTGTTCATTCTTACTGCTTTCCTTCAACCAAACCATTAATGAATTTAGCCAATGTTCAGAAGCATTCAGTTCATTTTTAGAGTTAGGGTTAAGAACTCCAAAGTTGTTGGAGAACTCCACATTGTTGATTATATCTTTCAGTTAGTACCGTGTAACCACAGAACAAGATAGACAAGATAAAACTTCTGTAAGATACTGTGGGTCAATGTTCTGTTATAGTAATCCAATTTTGTGAAAAGATCCAGAAAAATATTATGGACAATGGTATCAAAACCTGCCAAGAATTCTAAGAGAGCCAATAGGAGCAATCCTTTATCCTGTAATATGTAAATTATTCCCCAAGGTAACAAAACAATTGCTGTGGAAAGGAAGCTCCCCTACCGTACTCCCATTGGGGTATACACTTCATTATTTATTTGGTGTGAAGTGAATGTAATTGCACTTTATTATTTTGATTAATTCTTCGTTACACTTGATGTAGTGTTTTTAATTCTCTTATTGGAGATGGTTTTGTAGGGCACAATGGTTCATATGGGCCTAGAAACCTAGTAATCAAACAAGTATGGAAACAAATAACATAGCTGACTTGTCTTCATCCAACTGAATTGGATATAAAAAAGGAGTATTTCAGGCAAACTTTGTCTGACAGGGATCTTCCCTTAACTACTTCATATAATAATTAATATATTGCCTGTAACCAGCCACTTTTAAATAGGTAGTTCTTAGCCAATCCAGGAGAGGCTCCTTGGGTAAGGAAAGTGTTTAGAATAGAATAGAATTCTTTATTGGCCAAGTGTGATTGGACACATAAGGAATTTGTCTTGGTGTATACTCTCTCACTGTACATAAAAGAAAAGATACATTTGTCACGAATCATAAGGTACAACACTTAATGGTAGTCATAGGGAACAAATAAGCAATCGAGTCATATTAGGAAACAGTCAATATAAATCTTAAGGATACCAGCAATAAGGTTACAGTCATATAGACATAAGTGGGAGGAGATAGGTGATAGGAACAATGAGATTAGTAATAATAATTAACATTAAGATTAATAATAATAATTTAACATTTGAGGAAAAGATTTTAGCACAGGGACTCAATAAAAAGTACTACCCTACACAAATTATTAAGATTTATAATGTAAAGAAGAACCCAAAATTGCAGGAGAAAAATTACTGTACAGATTCTGTGAAGCTGATCTGCCACAACACTGTTCAACACTGCTCATAAAAACTTAACTTCCTTCCTTCCACCACTTCTCCTACATGTTAAACCCTCAGCTAGGTCTCCGTGCAAGGCTGGACTTGCAATAAGGAAACATTTTTTGCCAGCTGCCATGCCAGCTACCCAGTTTACTGAAGGCCTGCAGTATGGGATGGTGCTCATCATTGGTGGGACAACTAGGATGAGAGAAAGGATGGCATGCATACAGCACACCAAACATCTTTAATGCATGTCATCTTTCAGCCTGGACTAAAAGGAGATAGGCTCCTTCCATGGTTGCTTCTCAGAAAACAATATTGAAGATACTCTGCTTATGATCCAAGGGGTAATAAATATATTTATCAGAGTTGTAAACATTAATGGCTTATTCTCTATTAAACTGCATAATTTTATTTTTAAACCATTCAGATTGGCTACTATTACAACTGCTAACAGTCCCTGATACATATTCTTATAGGTATCTAATGACTATCAGATTTTTTTCATGAACATCATTTTAAGGCCAAAAGAAACTTACATCCCTACTTTCAAAGTCACCCATTACTGCTTTATTCACAATAAGTTTGTTATTAATTATAGACTCTCTTCTTTTGGTAAAGGGCTGTGGGAATATTCGAAGATGCTTGTTTCTTCTCAGAGACTGATGCCTTTGCTACTCCTGTTGCTGCTGGATGTTCCAGCTGATGTGAAAACTCAAGTCAACCCAGGTAAGTGGGAAGAATGCTGCTACTGCTAGTATCATGGGGTCCACAAAATGTGAAAATTGGAATATATCACAGTTTCCTAAAGTGGAGTAGCTGATTCCAGGGATTGTTGGAGTGGGACAAATAAGAGGATTTCTCTATTAAGTTAATAAGATGACAAAGAAAGCCCAGGTCAGTTAACCAGCCAGAAAATATTTGTGCCTATAAGCGATTATTGGTGGTGACAATTGCTTTAGGCCTAAACAAATATCCAAAATATTTGAAAGTGACTAGTATTTTCACTAAGGTAGTGAAATTTTAAAAAGTTAAAATGGAATCCCCAAACTTATTTCAATATTTTGGATTTTCTTTATACACTACAGTTATTGAGAATACTACTTTTAAGGGACAAAAAAGGGAGAAGAACAGAAATTGAGTACGGAGTTAAAAGGAGGAACAAGGGCCTTCAAATAAATATTCTTCCCCAAATTCTTTGTTTTTATTCCCACAACTAGGGATATGGACAATTAGAACATATAATCCTTAACCTGCAATGGTAATTCTATCATCATTTTAAGAATCCTATGTCTTCAACACCAAATGGTGTTGGATTTGTGTGGATAATAGGACGTTAGTTAATACTGCATCTCCTGAATTCCACCTCCAGCAACTATAAGGCAATTTCAACCAATGGATATTAGATACTTTCTGAGATGTCTCATATATATGAAATAGAATTTGTACTGTAATGCATATATTACAAAGTATATCCTCTTTGTGTTAGAAGATCTGAAAATTCCAGATGAGATTATTTTCTAGTCAGATTTCAGATTCTGCCACAGACTTCGCTTTATTAGTCCATCATGATTATTTTTCGCTCTTTTACTAAGCTGTAATCAAGTGGTTTTTAAATTTTCAGTTTATTTTTCATTTATGATCTATTTCTCTTCTATTTCTATATCTTTTGCTTCAACACCAACAATAAACGTAGATGACCTAAGAGTCCATGAACATTAAAGTGTAAAGCACCATATTTTTTTCTATTATAGAATTCTTTATTGGCCAAGTATGATTGGACACACATGGAATTTGTCTTGGTGCATACTCTCTCAGTGTACATGAAAGAAAAGATACATTCGGAATGAGTCATAGGGTACAACACTTAATGATAGTCATAGGGAACAAATGAGCATTAGGATATCAGCAACAAGGTTACAGTCATACAGTCTGTATGCTGTATTTTTCTGTTATAAGGGATACTAAGTTGAAGGTGCTGCAGATGTGGTAATATGAAAAGCATGTAATTGTCAGGTAAAGTCCTGGCATGTGGAAAACCAAAGAAAACTCACTTTGAACTAGGTATTTTCAGTAGAAGCTGAGACAACCAATTATAGATAGAAATCACTTATCTTCTCTGACCTTGTGGAAACGTAATTTGAAATCTGGAATCACAATATTCAAGTAATATTAACTCACAACTTTTAATATATTTTTCTATAGTCCAACATAAATTTAAAGACTTCAACCTATAGATATTGTGGAAATGCAGATAATGGTAAATCACTTGTAGCAAAGGTATGGTGTGGTGACGAGAAGAGATAAAATGATGAAATTTTAGACTCAAGGGAAGATGTTAACCGAGATGAATATCTGTAGCAAAATGTAAGCTTTGAGAAACAATAATCTTTAGGATTGTTATTTTGTGAATTCTCATTCTGTGCCCAACCTCTGTCTATTAACATACATTCTTCCAGTTCTTGGATTAGCAGAAAATTATGCTGTCTTAAATAGCTGTGCTCTGACAGCTGGGGTCTATTTTCTTTTAGTACAAGGTTGGTGATTGGTTTTGTTCTTACAGATTTAATGCAGGAGAATTTAAGAAACATGATTTTCCTGGTTTTGTTTTCCCTTCCACCAAGTACTATCACCCAATGGGAAAAATAGCAACAGTAATAATTACTTTCCCAGAGATTACAACTGAAGGCAAGTTTTGACTGATGGCTAGACCTATGGGGTCAGCTCACTGTCAAAGTGTAATACCAGTTGATGAGGAAGACAGGCTTTACCCCTATGGCCACTTGATGAAATAGGGATAATTACCTATTTTATCTTGCAGCCTCTGCAAGCATCCCTAGTTCACTGGACAGTCTTCTCCAATCCATGGTTCAATGCTTGTGAATGCTATAGCAGGCAGGCAAATGGTTTTTTGCATACGGTTCAAGGGACATCCTTTTTTCTACTGTTGCTCCTGCCTGCATGCTGAATTTTTATTAGGGTTCCCAATACTATACAATCCTGTTTGCAGTAGGAAAGCAGCCATCTCTATCTTCCAGTTTACCAGTGGTCTGTAGGGAGGAGTGGACTGGATGATCATCACTGGATGAACTAAGCAG
Organism: Grayia smithii; assembly: GCA_032468115.1. Taxonomy (NCBI): domain Eukaryota; kingdom Metazoa; phylum Chordata; class Lepidosauria; order Squamata; family Grayiidae; genus Grayia; species Grayia smithii. The sequence goes on along the minus strand of JANHFM010005605.1, from coordinate 69,899 downwards.
AATGTTATGAGGTAGAGCAGTGGTTCTCAACCTGTGGGTCGGGACCCCTTTGGGGATCGAATGACCCTTTCACAGGGGTCACCTAAGACCATCGGAAAACACATATTTC
>JANHFM010005604.1:60520-77553 GCA_032468115.1 Grayia smithii | reverse complement strand
GCACTGGGCGGTGGGACAAGGGCAGAAGGTGGTCCTGCAAGTACCCTGGGCCGATGCCATGTAGGGCTTTATAGGTATGTACCAGCACCTTGAAGCGAATCCGGAGGGCCACCGGTAGCCAGTGCAGCTCACGCAGGAGAGATGTCACACGGGAGTAACGGGAAGCTCCCGTAACTACCTGCGCGGCCACATTCTGGACTAACTGAAGCCTCCGGGTACACCTCAAGGGCAGCCATATGTAGAGGGAGTTGCAGTAGTCTAGGCGCAAGATGACCAGTGCTTGAGTGACTGTGCGAATGGCATCCCGGTCCAGAAACGGGCGCAACTGTCGCACCAGGCGGACCTGGTCACAGCCGTCACATGGTCTTCTAAGGACAGCCGTGAGTCCAGGAGGACTCCCAAGTTGCGAACCCTATCAGAGGGAGTGAGCAACTCCCCTACCATCATAAACGATGGGGGCTCTAGATCCTGGATTATAATAGGACAGATTTGTCCAACAAACTAATTCTAGTCATAATACCTTCTTCAACTGGCTACACAGATTAAAGTGCATCACAAAATGTTTTACTTCTAGCAGTAATTTTTTTTAACTCAGCTAAGCTGTTAAAGATGGCTGGAACTTGACAGAGCCTGAGTCTCATCAGATCAAGCACTGAAGATTTTCTTAGGTATTAGGAAATGGAAATTTAAAAAATACAGCTATCAGATTATACCAGGAACATCTGATGACTTGTACCCAACAATGGGAACTTTTCTAGAAAAGTCCATATAAATGTGTTAACTTGTGCCACTCCCTACTATGCATGAAAAAGAAACATTATTGTATAGCCTTTATTGTCATTGTACATCACGTATACAATGAAATTGGTTTTAGCCTCACTGGTACAATCCATGACAAAAAATACGAACTACATAAATAGTGTAAAGAATAATCCCTATGCAAGTAATTAGAAGGGGGAAAAGAAAAAGAAAAACTAGTCATACGTTTCCTCATGTGCATGGAGTGATTGTGGTTGTGTTTAAGAGTCTGACAGTCCAAAGATAGAAACTATTTTTAAATCTATTTGTTCGACTGGCTTTGCTTCAATGTCTTCTACCCAATGGTAGAAGTGCGAAGAGACACTGAACAGGGTGTGAATCTGAGCATCTTCCTTAGTCTGCTAAAGCAACGAGACCTAGCAATGTCACAAAATGTTATTGGCAGCTGGAAGAGGGAGGAGGTGGAAGAGGGAGGAGAGAGTGAGATGGAGGGGTGAAATCCCGAAGAGTTTCAGTTTCGGGATTTCCTGGGATGTGCCAGTTACCTGTTTGAATAAAACGAGCTTTTCAACCATGATTGGTGAGGAGTTTTCATTCAACGAAGGCTTACTGGAACCCTGACAGTTATTCATTGATAACATCTTTAAAGCAGCAACAAAATCTTCAAAATTAACATTTTCTTAATATGTCATTCTTGATTTTGACCTATATTTGGTCATATACAGTAAATTATGGTATATTTCCCACTTTCAGAGGTACTTCTGGAAAAGTGTATAAGGAAAAAATCAATAAGATGGTTGAGACCGTAAAACTGAAGTTTTACACACATTTGTGTAAAAAATGTGCAGGTTTAATCATAAAGTCATAACAGCCTTATTGACTTTTTCTTGGACGGGCCTGGCCACAGTGAAAAATCCTTAGAAAAGAGTACTAATACATAATCCTTTTTAAAAAATCACTGCACACAATGGTTGGTGCTATTCTCTTATAAATCATAAACCATGTGAAATCACCGGTACAAATTCAAATTCAAAACCAAAATTATATTCCAGACCTTTTTCATAGGTATTGTGTTTTCCACCAGAAGTAACACAGAGAGATCATACCAGTGATTGTAAATAATTTGTCATATCATATTCTTAAAAAGGGTTTTATCCAATAGTTGCATCTCATTAATTACTGGATGTACCTCTCTAAGCCTTTCCAAAATTTGGCACCAGATTATAATCCCTAATTATCAAATGAATGCAGAATAGGCACATTTATGGCTTAAATCTGCCATTTCATCAGTGAAGACAATGGAACAATAGAGACAATGTCTTGACGTTCCACTGCATTCTTCAATCCAAAATCAGTGAAGGAAGGTCTATCTATGCCCCCAAGAGCTGCTGAGGGAAAAGTAGCTTATGAATCTAATGCCTTGATAATTAAGCATGATTGAACATTTCAATAGAATCATAGCAGGATAAAATGCAGAAGCCCACCTGAATTAATAGGCAAATCTACAAGAAAAGTTTTTTTTATGCAAGGAGAACAAAGACTCCTCTTGATATTGACAGAGAAATACAGTCCACTGTAAATTCTTCCTATTATGATATAGTCAATTTTCTCCTAACAGGAAATTTACCATTAAAAAAATAATTACTCCTATAGACTGCCATCAATTTCACTTCACAAATCTTCCAAAACAGTATAAAAGAGATCTGCAATCCTTTTCAGTCCTGCTGACCTAAAAAACCTGGGAAGAGGCAATGAACACCATCAGCCAAACAACAATCCTTCCAGTTTCCCCATGGGACCATAAAAGAATGCAGAGCAACATTATTTAATCAATGTGCTGTCCCCTCAGCTCTAAAAGTAATAAAAATGTCCTAATCCTTTCTACATATTTTAAAAAGCAAATAAATTATTAGTGCTTCCCCATCCATTTTTTAAAGTACGTATTGCATCCAACCAGTTACCTGGCTATTTATAAATTAAATTTAAGACCTATCCCCACACAGCTGTCATCCTTTTCATTTTTTTTTATTTAAAAGCAACGGGGGGGAGGGCTTTGCATGTAAAAGAATAGCTTTGTTGGTATTTCCCAACATGTTTTTAATAATATTTGCTTATTGCAGCTGCATTTTTTACAGAAACTTGCAATTCTGTGAAGATACACAGTTGCCTGGGTTAAGCAAGAGCGTATGAAATCAATAAGAGTTCTATCTGTTTCCTCCAGCTATATCCCAGAGGAGAAAAAACAAACTACAAAATGCAGGCTACTGGTTTGACACCTTGAAAAGATGCATTTTGAAGTTGAGACAGTGGAAGGGAAAGTAATGATTGCTGTCAGTTCTGGAGGCAGGGCAAGGCAAGAGTTCATGTATTTGTTTACTGCTATATTTTTACACCACCATACTCTCTAAGGACTCATAGGAGCACTGTATTAAAGAAGAGTTCCTATCGATTGGGAAACCAGACTATCCACAAGCCCAGCATTTCAAATGTTGCAGAAGAAAACCCAAAGTCTTACTGTGAATGTCTAATATGATGAACATTAGCAGTTGTACTGTCAAGAAGTCTAGAGCTGTTTTCCAAGTGGTGCAAAAATGTGCACCACTATTGTAGATATGTTCCCAAATGTGCGAGTTTTTTAAAAAAATTAATATTGATTATTATTCACCATCTTGTGGTCTGTTTGCCATTTGGAATTTGGAATTCTTTACCATGCCTCCATTACCACTGTCTCCATATCAACACTGAGTTCACTATTTTTATAAAATAAGTTAGTGATTTGGATCCATTAAGATTTTTATAGCATCTATCTTTTTTTTTCCATTTCAGACAGTTAATAAAAAGGCAACATTTCTTTTCCAGATGACAGTGATATATATCTGTTCCTCAGTCCACAAAATGTTGCTGGTCCAATTGGCCTTTGGAGAGTCCACTCTGGATTTTTGGCTCACAGTTATATCTTGTCTCACTCTTCCCATCTAATAGATCACAATTGCTTTCAGTATGTGGCATATGATCAAACTAACAGCTGGCGTATTGGCATAAGTAAACATAATTAATCATTCATTTTCATTTTTCCTACGATCACCCTTGAGATAATCCACATTTTTAAAAACACGTATGGCTGAATAATGTTACATAATTAATCAGACATGTGAATTACTTTTCTTATGTGTTGCAAACGATACATTGATATCTCAATTTTTGAAATGGATTTTGCATAGTGGCAAAACTATCACAATAATACGATTGCCTATAAAAGCTTCTCAAATGGTACAAAATAAATTTGAAGCAATTTACTGTTTGCAGATTAAGCTTTCATTAGCCAATACAACAGGAGTGAGGTTTTTTGTGGTAGAAATGACAGGAAAAATATTCTCTGTTTATCTAAGTTATTTATAGATTACAGTTCTGTAGTAGTTGTCACTGAGGCCATTTACTTCAATCACAGATCGAGATTTTTTTTAAAAAAAGATTTATTGTGCCTTCAAGTCAGTTTTTAACTCTTGGCAACTGCCTGGACTACTGTAGTCACTGGAGTTCTTTCAGAAATGGTTTGTCACAATCTCTTTTCTAGGACTGAGGGTGACTGCTCCAAGGTCACCCAGCTGCCTTTGTGTCTAAGGTAGGACTAGAACTCCCAGTCTCCTGGTTTCTAGCCTGTGCCTTAAACATTACACCAAACTGGGTACCTGAAAACAAAATTAGCATGATGAAAACTGGCATTGAATTGGAACTACCATTTTAGCTGAGCTTTCTTTTCTTCTTCTTCACCCTTTTTTCTTATACAATTACAATTACTAGTGGTAGGAGAAGCAGGTAGAAGAGCTAAAACCCAAATGGTAGTAGTTTGCAAGAGTGGGATGTATTCACGCAAACTGCCTACACTGAAACTATCCCAGACCTTTGGACACCTTATTCTGACTACTGTCTCTTGCTGGTAAGCACATGTTGATCAGATTCCTTTTATTCAGCAAAATCATTTTTCAGCAAGAATAGGAAGCTTACACATTGATCATTCAATGTATAAGCTTCCTATTAATTCAATTTTCATTCATATTATCTTTCTTTCAAGATGTCAGATAAGGATGATAAGTGACAGTAGTACACATGCATTTCTTTTTCACATACTGATGTACTGTTGTAATCTTAAATACACTGGATTACATTTATTAGAAATACATTATTTGAAAGGGAAGTTTTGTATCATAGAATTGCTTTAGTAACAAGTAACAGTTGTTTGTTGAGATAAACTTTATCTTAACAAAGTATTAGTTTCCTTCTTGCACATGACCAATTATTGAAGTAATGAAAAATAATAATCAATCTAAGCATTAGCAATGTTGTTCTTTTGCCTAACTGAACTAAAGCCGAAACAAAGCAAAAATTGAGACAAATAATAAACATAAACCTTCCTATTCCAAAGAAATGAATTAATAAAGCATGTTGATTTCCCTCATTCTGCCTTCAAATCAATACTTTTAGTTGAATCCCTTTAATCAATCTGTTTTTCCCCACTGTTTTCTTACATTGTGCCATAATAATTTTTACAGCTTCTACTACTGTAATTATAATTTGCATAGCTTCTGATTGTTTATAACCGATTTAACTAAAATTCATTATAACCTTTTAAGTGAAGCAATTTTATGCATATCAAATAAACACTCAAATTGACATCTTGCTGAAGAAATGTATAATTTAAAAAGAATAGATGCCAGTGCTTATGGGTATCTTAGAACCCATATGTAGTTTACATTATCCTAAATTAGATAATAACCTGCACCTTCCATGTAGCTGATACATTCTGAGTGTGTACAAACTAGAAATAATATAATTATTTTATCATTAAGGAAACAATACTAATGCCACAAAACTGGATTCAGGGTGATTCAGGTGGTGAAACTTATGAGAACAATTATAATTATACTATAATTCAATAAGGAGACAGAGAGAATAGTACCAGTATGTACAAAATTTATCCCAGAAAAAGCTATAGAATGAAAACTAGTGTGGTGCGGTTAGTAAAGTGCTAGATAACGGGGAGACACAGGTTCTGATCTATTCTTTGATACAGGAATTTGGGTCACTTTTCTAAACCTAAGACCGAGACTAGCATGATATATTACAATCCATAATCTTCAAATGAAGAGGACTTTATCCTGGAGTGTAACGATTCAGCCTCCTCCTATTCCTCCTCCCCCTCCTCTTCACCATTATCATCATCATCATCATCATCATCAATTTTGTGTCTTTTGCGTTGACTCAGCCTTCCATCTTTCCAAGGTGGGTAAAATGAGGACCCAGATTGTTGGGGGCAATATGCTAACTCTGTAAACCGCTTAGAGAGGCCATAAAAGCACTATGAAGCGGTATATAAGTCTAAGTGCTATTGCTATTGCTATCTCTAATAAACCAACTTTCTGATTACATTCTGTAACAGCTTTCTTAGATTGGATATATACAACAATATTTTTTCAGCAATATGATATGATAATAATATGAATATCAAAGGCTCCACTGCAAATTTCAATCACACACAGAAAAACTAGCCTTCAGTAGGTATTTCTCAAGTAGAAACAATCATCTATAAATGGGCTATAAACTTATTCTGTGCATTCGGAAAATAATGTAAGACCATTAAGGCAGGCATAAAGTCACAAAAGATTTTATACAATAACCAGAGGGCAACCTTTAATTTGAGTTGTGCTTTTTTCACTGACCTCAGTAGCCTGTGATCATTTATGTCAGTGTTTCTCAAGCTTGGCCACTGGAAGATGTGTGGACTTCAACTCCCAGAATTCCCCAGCCAGCGGAGCTTGAGAAACACTGATTTACGTGAACTATGCAGACAAAGCAACAAGAATGCACACATCTCCACGTGCCTTACAAATACACTGAAGACACATTTTAGAAACACATAATCCTGTGCAGCATTCCAGATACAAGCCAGCCACTCTCAGAACTAATTTTGAATCCTGTTCAATCTATACTAGTTGTAGTTGTTATCTATACCATATAACTCTCTTTAAAAAAAAAAATCTATTCACACACAAAACTGTAAGATGTATCACATTCTTCTTCAATTCCAAAGTTTGCCTAAGATTGAAATAAGAATGATTAGGGCAAGTTAAACATTTTTATGGTACAGTTACGTTTTCTTCTCCCCAAAGTTTTCAATTTTAGCTCATTGTTTTAGCCAGTGATGTTATACCACTCGTGGGTTGCTCCCGGTTCTCTCCGGTTCTATAGAACCAGTAGTAAAACGGGCAGGAGGCTCTGCCCAATGGGAGCGTGCACTCCCATTGCAAACCGGTAGTAAAGGTAAGTGGAACCCACCCCTGGGTTATACCAGTATAGTGGAAACTATATAAAGGGAAGGACTAGTTAGAGCTAAAGACATCAGTAATTAGTTTAGCCAAAAACGTGTAAGTATTTTAATAAACTGGAATACATGTCGCATTTTTCAAAATGATCAGAAAATGTGCTCCATAAACATATTGCTTAGAATACTCCTATGAACTAAAAAGGGTAAATCTAGCAAGTTGGATCGAACGTAACAAAGTTACAAAAACATTAATTATCAAAACCTTATTTAAAAAAATTCCACGTCAGTCTTCCGTGTTTCTTTGCACTTTGAAAACAATTTAATGAGAAGTGCTTTAGCAAGCTTTGCTTTTGCTGGAACGCTGAAATTTTTCTTCATAACCAGAGGCTACAGATACACACAAAAGGGTAGCACTAAAGTAATAACACAGGGATATTGTCATCATTACAACTATATATTGGAGAACGTATAGAGAAAGCTAGGTGTTGAAGCAGCCCTTTAAAAAAGCCAGTCTCAAAAGCGCAGGCTGCCAAGCTTAGCTACTGCATTATAGGAAAAGGAAATGGTTAATGCTTTTCTTACAGAGCAAAGGGCTTATGTGTGCTGTCATTACAGAGCAGTTCCTACCTAAAATACATAAAGACTTAACAGTTGCATCTAACAATGAAATATAACAGTTGCCTCTAACAATGAAAGATAAATCTGCTTTTCATATTTCATAAAATCAAAACTTTTAATCACTTTCAGCTAGATGAAGTGAAACTGTGCTTCCAGGACAAGGCTTGGAGACATCATCGGTGCTAAGATCCACCCACAGAGGTGTGGAAGGAACATGACAACTCTGCAATATTTAAATCCTTTTCAACTTCTCTTTGTTCTTGCCTGCCAATATTTCTGCACATGCTCCAAACAAAAGTTCAGCTAGGGACAAGACAGCCATCTTCCCAACCATCAAAGAGATCTAACTGTAGGGCCCATTCTCCCACTGATAATTACAGACTGCAAGTGCACCAGCAGAAAACAAAGAGGCTATTACCCTCAGTTCAGCAGGTAACAATAAAAATGTTTAAAGAACCTTAAGGACAATTTCCTGCACCAGAAGATGTGGTAAAATATTGATCCCAGGGTTAATTATTTATAATCAATAATTTACATGGGTTATAACCTTAATCTTGTGAGTGATAGTTCCAGTCAATATAATAACCCTTAACAAGCCACATCGTCTGATAGTTTTCCTGTTGCAAAAGTCACATTTTCTGAATAAACTCTATCAAACATGTAGCATTATTCTAAACGAACTTGCTATTCTCAAGATATGATGGGACTCCAGAAAGCTCTGCTGGATGGGATTTCTAGGAGTATAATCCTAACAACTATAGTACTTCAGGCCAGCGGCAGGGGTGAAATCCAGCAGGTTCTGATAGGTTCTGGAGAACCGGTAGCGGAAATTTTGAGTAGTTTGGAAAACCAGCAAATACCACCTCTGGCTGGCCCCAGGGTGGGGTGAGAATGGGGATTTTGCAATTTCCTTCCCCTGGAGTGGTGTGAGAATGGAGATTTTGTAGTATCCTTCCCCTGCCATGCTCACCAAGCCATACCATGCCCACCAAGCCACACCCACAGAACTGGTAGTAAAAAAATTTGGATTTCACCCCTGATGTGGGGGAGACTGAAACTGAGGAGAAAGGTAGAGTGAAACTGTCTCCATTGCATTTTAACTTACCAGAGACTGGTGGGAGGAGCTGCTGGCTATGAGTGGGGGAGAAGGAGTACAGAGGAGAAAGATAGCAGCTCTTGTGCCTAACAGCAGGTGAATCATATACAGTATCTATAAACTAAAAATAGCAATAATACATTCAGGGTTACTGCACTTCAGATTGTGATTTTATTTTATTTCAAAATGACCAGCTTAGTTCACTGTAATACTGGTTTTTCAGCTGTCTTTCGCAGTACTCTTTTCAAATTTGAATACTATCCTCTTTGTAAACAAATTATTAATCTACATGGACAAATTATCTATCTAGAATCTCTGATCTGTGCTCTCCAAGCAGAAATTATATGCCCAATTCAGCCATCTCACTCTATTGAGCTGCTGCACTATTAGCCCCCTCTACCACAAAGGAGAAGGGCAGTATAGATAACTGTGGGATCTGGCAGGATGAAAGCTGCAGAGCTAGTCCGAGATGAAGAACTTACTTTGGAAAGGGGAAAGTATGAATCAGGTATTACATATTAGTCTCACCAGAAGAGCAAGGTATCCAAAAAGAGAAGCCACCTTCTGGTTAGTGATTGAATTGTAAAAGATGTAAATTTAGGAAAGGATATGAAGGTTTTGAATGAAGTCAGGTGTCTTCCAGGTGCTACTGCCAGCAGAGACAAGAGACATATTCTTAAGACAGTCAAGAATGCCAGTAAGGACTGTGATGTTGATGTTATTATACATCTTGGCACAAATGATCTGTCCCAAAAAGTTGTACTTTCTATGTAGAATGATTTCCAGAGCTTGGGGTATGAACTTAGGTTGTAGGCTTATCTTTTCAGAAGTTTTACCAGTATATGAGGAACAAAAAGGAAAAGGCCAGTGTGTAGCAGAGTTTAATGTGTGACTAAAGGAGTGGTGTAAAAGGGAAGGTTTTGGTTTTATTAGTCGTGTCTGAAGCTGGTCCAATGAAAAACTGTACAAAAGAGATGGTTTGCATCCATCAAAGAAAGGGACTCAGTTACTTTGGCATTAAATTCACAGATTTTTCTCGATAAACATTTAAACTGAACAGCAGGGACAGAGAATTAATTGATACAGAACAATTCTGTCCCCAGCAATCTAAAATTAATAGGATTATCAGTGCATGTAACATAGATGTTTGTGTGAGTAAGATTATCAACCTTGCTGTCAAACAAAACCAAGCATTTAATAGTGAGTGTCATACCAAGTGCACTAATCAAACAGGTGGCAAGAAAGTAAGGGTGTTCAGGCACAACACAGGTTATGTAGACAGTAAACACAGGGTCAATCAAAATGGACTCAAATGTCTATACACCAATGCTCAGAGTATGAGGAATAGACAGAGTGAATTAGAAATTCAAGTAAAAGACAGCAGATATGATATTGTTGCGATTATGGAAACTTGGTGGGATGAAACCCACAAATGGAATATACAGCTAGAGGGATTTAAATTATTTAAAAGAAATAGACCAAATAAAAGAGGAGATGGAGTTGCACTATATATAAGAAATAACTACATCTCTACAGAAATAGAGCACAACAATGATGAAAATTATCTTGAATGCATTGGGCTCAATATCAAAGGGGGGGGGAATTATATTGCCATAGGTCTATACTATAGGCCATCCAAACAATGAACTTTTTGCTAACTAAGGTATGTAGGAAGCACATCACAATAGTAATGGGGAATTTTAAGTACCTTGACATCAACTTGGAGACAACTCTGCACCAAGTGCAAGATCCAACATGTTCCTAACAAAGCTAGCAGACAACTTTGTTTCCCAAAAAGTAGAGAAGGGAACAAGGGGATCAGCCATATTGAACTTAATTCTCACTAACAGAGATGAAATGATAGAAGGTGTTGAAGCTACAGGAACCTCGGGGGCAAGTGATCATGCAATATTGGAATTCAACATTATGCAAACACAAATAATAGAACAAAGTCAAACTAGAGTCTTGGACTTTAAGAGAGCTAATTTCAATAAACTTAGAGAGAGCTTGAGAAGGATTCCATGGATTTGAATCCTCAAGGGAAAAACAGATAAAGAAGCTTGGAAAATTTTGAAAAGTGAGATTATAAAAGCCCAATCTAGCACAATACCAATGAAGAAGAAAAACAACAGCTCTCAAAAGAAACCAGCATGGCTGCATAAAGAACTCTTTGACAATTTGAAAGACGAAAGGATAAGTATATAAACTGGAAATAGGGACAAATAACTAAGGTAGAATATCAACAAATAGCCCGTAAAGATGAAGTGAGGAAAGCTAAGGCTCACAATGAACAAAGGCTTGTGACAAAAGTAAAAAAATAACAAAACAAAACAAAGAAAAGCTTCTTCCAGCATGTTAAAAACAAGAAAAAGGTCAAGGAAGCAATTGGTCTATTGCTGAGAGAAAGTGGCAGAAGTTGACAAGCAACAGGGAGAAACAGAACTACTTTACTTGTTTTTGCATCTGTCATTACACACAGGGATCTTTACACAGTCCAACCTATCAAAAACAGCACCACAAAAAACAGATTAGGAATTCAAGTTAAAATAGGGAAGAAAATGATAAGTGAACACTCCTCTGCTCGTAACAAAATACTTTATGCCACCAGACTTGAAATTTTGGGCTTAGACAACAGAATTTTGCCATCTTTGGTTTGACTTAAGTGTAGTACATAAAATCATCTGCTACAATGTCCTACCAGTCAATGAGTACTTCAGCTTCAACCAAAACAATACAAGAGCACACAACAGATACAAACTCATGGTAAACCGATCCAAACTAGATTTGCAGAAAATAGGACTTCAATAACAGAGTTGTCAACACCTGGAATCACTACCTGATTCTGTGGTTTCTTCCCCAAACGTCCAAAACTTTAACCATAGATTGTCTACTGTAGACCTCACCTCATTCCTAAGAAGTCTTTAAGGGGTGTGCTTAAGCACACCAGTGTGCCTATCATCCCTGTCCTAATGTTTCCTTTTATTCGTATCCATTTCATGTATTCATAAGTATGTTTGCACTTGTATCTATTATCAAATACATGATTGACAAAATACATAAAATAAATAAATGCATAAATGCATAAATGCATAAATAAAGGCATAAATAAAGGCATAAATAAACAAACAAACACTGGTCTACCCTAGTTAAGTTCAAATCACCAGGACCGGATGGATGACACCCCAGGGTTCTGAAGGAACTGGCAGATGAGATCTCAGAACCACTGAACTACATCTTTCAAAGATCCTGGAGTAACGGGGAACTGCCAGACAACTGGAAAAGAGCTGATATAATTCCCATCTTCAAAAAAGGAAAAAAAATAGGCTTCCGGTTTGATTTCCAGTGCCGCTGACAGCCCTTTTTAAGGGCTGCTGGCACTGCTGTTTGTTTGCCGGGAGGGCAGCATCCAGCGGCTGTCCTCGCCAGCATGATGCTGTCCCCTCGGGAGAAGAGGGGACAGCGAGATCTTGGTCGAGGTTGCGCTCCCCCAGACCCCCGGATTGCTCCAGATCTGGGGATCGATTGGGGGAGCCCCCTGGAAGCTGGGAAATGGCTCCGAACGGCGGTGTTCACCTGCCTTGGCCAGGAAAGGCACTGGAAAACTGCTGTTGTAGTTAAAAGGGGAAAATAAGAAATAAACTACAATGTAAACGGAACAAGAATGGGTTCTCTAATCGCAAGTATTTTATAAAGATTTTTTTTTAACTCGCAAATAGAATTTTTTCTTTTTTCTAAGTTCATGGAAAGTGCTGAAGTGGACAGAGAAATGGCGTCTGAGCTAAAGCTGAAAGATTCTAAAGAGACCTTTTTTTTCTTTTTTCTTTTTTCTTCTCTCTTCTTTTTTCTTTTTGAACTAATTATCAGGGATTTTAAGATATAAAAATTAAGATATATTTTTAGAGATTTTTTTGTGAGCTTATTTTTAATAAAAAATTTTAAGAGTCAAAGAACATCTGGCTATATTGGATTTAAGGAAGGAAACAAGAAAAGGGGGGAAATTAAATAATTAATTAGAACAAAGGACTGCAATGAAATGGCGGCTGATCTACTAACTATTTTGGTGGAAGTTTTAAATACTCAGAGAGAAAGAATTTTATTGATATTTTACATTGAAGAAGAGATGTTTGTGTTTCTAAGTGGGGCTTTTGAATCTGCAAAGAAAAATAAAATAAATGAGTATTTAAAAAATGATTGAAGCAGATGAAGGGGTGTACACAAAAGAACACAAAGTGGACTGAGATTTTAAGAAGATGGAATTATAATGGAAGCTGATAGATACATCTGGATATGATAGATTTAACAGGAATATTGAATATGGATATTTAAAATTAATGAAGAGATTTTGGTATTGCTAAATGGAGCTTTTGAACCTGCACAGAATGAAAAATAAAATAAATGGGTGATATAAAAGAAAAAGATGCAGAAGAAGAAAGTGTACATCAAAGCATACCAAATGGACTGAGATTTGAAGAAGATGAAATAACAAGGGAAGTTGATAAATAAAGATATCTGAATATGAATAAAGAAAGATGTTTGGGTTTCTAAGTGGGGCTTCTGAATCTGCACAGAAAAATAAAATAAATGGTTATAAAAATGATTGAAGCAGATGAAGGGATGCACACGAAAGAACACAAATTGGACTGAGATTTTAAGAAAATGAAATTATAATGGAAGTTGATAGATAAACACCTGGATATGAGAGATTTAACTGGAATTTTGAATATGGATATCTAAAATTAATGAAGAGATTTTGGTATTACTAAGTGGAGCTTTTGAATCTGCACAGAATAAAAAATAAAATAAATGGGTGATATAAAAGAAAAAAATGCAAAGGAAGAAAGTGTATACCAAATGGACTGAGATTTGAAGAAGATGAAATAACAGTGGAAGTTGATAAATAAAGATATCTGAATATGAATAAAGGAAGATTTGCTGCCTTTAATAAGGAAATAGATTGATAAGAAGAAGAAGTAGAAGAAGAAATACGAAGTGGTTGTTTTTTTTTCTTGTCTTTTCTCCTCCTTTTCACTTTTCCTTTCTTTTTTCTTTTCTTTTAAAAAAAAGAGTATGTATGTATCTATTTTAATAGATTTTAAGAATCATATTTAATCTTTGATATTTTATTCTTTTTTCTTACTATGGATATAATGTTTAATGAATTTTATGTTTAATGAAGAGATGTTGGTGTTGCTAAATGTGGTTTTTGAATCTGCATAGAATAAAAATAAAATAAAAGGGTGATATAAAATAAAATGTTGCAGAGGAAGAATGTGTACACGAAAAGCAAACCAAATGGATTGAGATTTAAGGAAGATGAAATCATAAAATTAACTTGAAATTTAAAAGTTTAAAAGAATTTAAAAGTTGGAATTGGTTTGAATTGTTATATAAATTTAAAATTGTTTTTTTTAAATTATATTACAATATGTAGGGTAGAAATTTGTATTGTTATACTTTTGAAATTATATAATTTGGGAAACCTTGTAAGTTTATATGAAGATGTTTTGAATAGAAACCCAACAATTAAACACATACTGTATTGATTTTTAAAGAAACAATAGGCATAGACAATGAACAAATAAATGTTACAAGCTAATTTAAATTGTAGTTAACTATAAGCTAACTAAACTAATTTACATACTAACTAAAATAATATCTCCCTTCCAGGGGAAATAATCAGGAAATGTTTTTGTGTCCCTACTCAGAAAAGGTATGGGTCCTTAGTATATTTAAGGTCCTTAGTATATTTAAGTGAATGAGAAATGTAAATGTTTTTTCCCAAGCCTGCTACTAAATCTTTGAACTGAAATTATTCCTAAAATGTTATTTGCATTGTAAGAAGTAATTCACCAAAGCAAATTCGTTCGAAAGCAGCCAGTAAAAAATATTCATATGTTGGATTCTTTGAATGCCTAGTATGCTGCATAGCACTGTAAAAGCTAGCATGTTTGGATTCAAATGATAGAAATTGGCTATTCAAAAGAAAAAAAAAAAAAGGAAATCATTCAAAGCACCCCTAGAATTCTAAAATCAGAACGCTGGAAGGGACATTGTACAGTAGCTCTTTTAACTTAGTTGTCTGTTTGCTATGGGAAATTCGAAGCACCCCAAACAAGTGGTTGCCTAGTCTTTATCTGTGTCTCCTAAGAGTCCTCACGAAATGACACATTCAATAATTCATTTGCTTACTATCGTAGAGTTTTAAGAGCTTCCAGAATTTTCTCTCCTTTAAGAATTTAACTTCAATAAATCCCAAGCAATTTCCAGTTTTGATATTTTATTTGCTTTGCTTTGGTCCAGGTTTACTTTAGATGATCATATTGTGATTGAATTTTACAACATTGCTGAATAATCTTCTCCAGCAGATTAACCTGAAGAATGTAGGCATATCCTTTGTCATATTCAAGAACTGAATTTGCTTTGTTCCCAAAGGACATGCTATGCTACAAATGAATAATTGATGACTCCATGTGCCCTTTTAAATTGCTTATTTATTTATTTATTTATTAAATTTATATACTGCATTTGAACTTTGGTGCTGCTGTAAATTATTGCATATATCATGGACAGTCAGGGCAACCAACGAAGAGGTGCTGAACTGTATAAAACCAGAGAAATCACTAGAAGCCAAAATCGCAAGACTACATCTGATTTACTTTGGCGATGACATGTGTGCAAATTCATTGCAGAAATCAGTGATGCTAGGAATGGTTAATAGACCAAGAAGAATGTGCAAGGAAAATAACTTGCTGTCCTGATACCATCAAAGCTAATACAAAGCTGAACATCCAACAACTGAAAGAAGCTGTACTGGGTAGCATGGAGAGCAATTGCATATAAAATTGCCAAGAGTCGTACACGACAGAATGGCTAAAACAGTAAGATACTGACTATCTCATGATTGAATAATTCTGGGTAGCTTACAACACAATAAAAAGAAAAATATATAAACATTAAAACATTGAGAAACATTAACATGTTAAAATTAACAGGAATTGGGTAAACTGGGGACCAATATATAAATGGGGGGGGGTTAGATGTTCTTCTTATAAGCTCTTTTCATGAGCTCTTCTAAACATAAAAGGGTGGATTTCTGTGACAGTGTGACAATAACTGTACTTACGCTGTATGTACAGAGAAACCAGTGGCCAAGAGAGGCTCCAGTAAGGAATTGGTACTTCTGTTTTTTCTCTTGTTTAAGACCTTTGAATAGAGCTGAGTCTCAGCTGCTGCCATCTCTTCCTTTCCTTCTGTAAATGTGTGTATAGAGAAAGAGAGGCAGAGTCTACTAAGATAAAATCAAACCCTCAAAACCTCCTTCAGTCTTTTTGACACAAGCTGATATCCTGTTTTTACAGAATGCTGTGGTTCTTAACAATTATTACAGTAGGCAGACTACAAAGAGGGGGAAAAGGAAATCAAATTTTTTATATACATGGCTATATATTTATAGCAGCAGATTCGGTATGACTTATATTGCCTTTGAGTTAGTCTTGGGCTAGAGACAGCCTGGATTAGTATCTGCATGTTCCTTGGCTAGATTTTGGAATGTCTTACTATTGCCTCCTTCCTAGGGCTGAGAGAGAGTGACTGGCCCAAAGTCACTCTCTTGTGCCTAAGGCAAAATTAGAGGATGTGGTTGGTGGTATCTTTGATGTCTACACCCAACTGGCTGCCTTTCAGCAGGAATTGCCAATGAATTAGCCACATTCCATATTACTACATGTCAATGTTTCCTGATTTGTAATTCTTTTTATTGAATTCTATGACTGTCCAGTTTCAATTCCCTAAAGATGTTCAGGAACACAAATGCATTGTCTATATGCAAGGATTTAAAATACCTGCCCTTTTTCCTGGAGCCATGTGCACTTGCAGAGCACAGCCAGATTATTTATTTATTTATTTATTTATTTATTTATTTATTTATTTATTTATTTATTTATCAAACATGTACGAGATAACAGGTATAAGTATAAACATGAATATGAACACAGGAAATGGATACAAATAAATGGAGACAGTAGGACAGGATGGTAGGCACGTTGGTGTGCTTATGCACGCTCCTTACAGACCTCTTAGGATTGGGGTTAGGTCAACAGTAGACAGTCTAAGGTTAAAGTTGTGGGGGTTTGGAGATGCAACAACAGAATCAGGTAGTGCTTTCCAGGCATTGACCACTCTGTTGCTGAAGTCGTATTTTCTGCAATCGAGTTTGGAGCAGTTTACCTTGAGTTTGTA
>JANHFM010005604.1:49918-60420 GCA_032468115.1 Grayia smithii | reverse complement strand
ACACTTGGCCAATAAAGAATTCTATTCTATTCTATTCTATTCTATTCTATTCTATTCTATTCTATTCTATTCTAACTGATGTTTGGTACCATGCTTTTTTTGAGGAGGGGCAGGAATATCAGATAGCAATGCCACTAAATCTCCCTAATGTGAGTTCTGTTTTAAAGACCTAAACAATTTAGCTGCAGCAGTGGATAACAAAAATGACACAACTGCTATTAACGCAAATTCCGTACTCCAAACCTGACATACAAATGTACAGTGTTGGTTCAGATAAATTTAAGAATCAATTTTTTGGCTGGGAAAGTGGCATGGGAAGAGTCTAATTCGGCCCCTCCGAACTGTGTGTAAATATACACCTTAATCTTTTCTTGATATTCCTTACAACTCGGGAGATGGGATAGAGCATCTGTGGAGAAATGTTTGCTTAGCAAAAGAAATGAACAATGCATTTTTTTTCACTCTGTTGGTGTATTCATAGCCAAGGTCAGCCCAAAGATACATGATATTTAATAAGGTGAGCATTAAACAGAAGAGTAAACAAACAAACAATATAAACTGAACAGAACACTTTTCTGGCTAGTGAATTAAGGACTTATTAATACAACATATCTCCAAATGGAAAGATATTTACACTTAAGTGAACTAGGACCACACACAATCATGACAAAGCTCTAAGAAACACAATCAAGCCTCTTGATGAATTCCAGTTGCCCACTATAATTGCCTTTTGAAATATTTTCCATTAAGTCCTATTTATATTTATTGGCCTAATGTTTTGTATCCCATTTATATAATGACTCTCAGCAAAATATTGCAGTGTTTTAAATTATGTATGTAGCAGATGTTTCCATGAAGAGATCAAAGAAGCAATATATTAAACTTTGTCTGAAACATTATATGAACTAAACAGAGACTTTCTATTCTTTACTTTAAATACATTTTATTTCCAACCACAAGTGTTTTATACAGATTGCATACTAAATGTTGGTCTGTTGATTTCTACTTTGAATACATTTGGATGAGGAGGTTTAATTCCTTTTTCAACTTGCCCAATGTTGAAAAAGAAGAGCTGGGAGACTGTGATTTAGCCAATGTCCTAGATTTAGCCAATGCCTCACTACCACCACTGCTCTCAGGGCTTTGAGAGCTCATCTGAGTAGGTTGCTCTCCTCCTGAGTACCAGGAAAAGCCTGTCAACCTGAGGGTGAGGAAAACCTCAATCATGGTTGTTGGGTTGTCCAAGTAGTTGGACTTTCTCAAATTTGTGCACCTGTTTCATCACACACATACAAATTCCTGTCAGCAAATTGATGTCAGCACTTGGTCCTGTTCTACCTCAACAAGCTAGCACAATTGAGCTTCCTCTCCTTCCATGTAAGGCAAGTCCAGGTTACTTTTGGGGAATGATATGGTTTTCTTTCACTTTGTGAACTGTGAATTAAGATCTTCCTGCTCCTCCACAGAGAGGACAATGAGAAACTCCCCATGGGAGTTTCTGTTTCTGTGGGTTCTGGTTCTATCATGACTGTCCTGGGATATAAGCATGACAGCCAGATCAGGAAGGAGGTCTGAGCTAAAACAAAATCTATTCATTTCTCCTGCCCTCCTTGCTGAAGTAATGTTTCCATGGCACCTCAACATCAGTTCATCACAGCTGTTGAACTGCAGGCCTGTGCAATAACACTGACAAGAGACAGGAGAATGGGGTTGGCTAGAGATATCAGTTTCACTCTCTCTCTCATTGTCAGCCGGTTGCTCCTAGGAGGACCGAACATTGTAAGATTGGCAACAGCAGCAAGCAGAGAGCAAATATTTCTGCAGAGTTGGGGACATGAAACCAGTTTCAAGCATGCCCTGGGGTTCATTTAACAGCTTCATTTGGTTGGTTCTCCTTCCCCTTTCTTTTCTTTTCCAATTTTTAAAAGCCATTTATTCTCTCTCCCCACCCACCCCCACTCCTCTCTCTTGTATTAACTACAAGGATTGGCGTTTACTCAATAATGGCCCTATCTGTTTATTATTTTATGTTAATCGAAGCTTAATTGTAAAGCTGCTGGCATGGGGAAGATCATCATTCAAGAAAAATATGAAAAGTGAAAAAGTGTAATACTACATGAACTAAATAGAGATTTTTTAAAATATGTACCTCTCAGACTAAACTTCAGAAACATTAAATTTACATTAAATATATAAAAGTAAAATAAATCAGCTTATAAATCGGTTATTGTAAATTAAATATAAGCTGTTGTCAAACAGGAAAATACTTGTCAATTAAAAATTCTTAGAACCTCTAATATGAGGGGGGGACGGGACCCAGAAAGCTTTTATCTGTTATTTATTTAACAGAAAACTGATTTATTGAAGTTAAAGGGATTGTTTTAATGATAGCCTTTAATGAGAGGGTATCTCATATGATTACATAAATAAGCAATAAGTTATGCTAACTATATTCATGTGAGATGTTGATTACATGTGGATGATAAACAATCCATTTTATGAAGCTGCAATATTACACCAAGCATCAATTAAAAGTAGTTATGGGTAATTTCTGAAATGAAAATAAGAGTGTAGCTAAGAATACAGCTATAAGGAAACATTAAAAGCCCAAAGCTAATAATATTATTAATTAATATTTAAAGATATATGTGAAGGATTGTTTAGAAAAGTCAACAGCAGCAGATTTTGGCTCTACAGAAATTTTGGCAAAGCAAATAGTTATTTTATCTGGATCTGGCCTGTTTTGCTTTTAAACACTGACAGAATTACTGACTGCAAAATCTTTCTGTTCAAGTAGCTCTGCTAAGTGGGCTTTTTTTATATATAGTACAAAATCTTTAGCAAATATCCAAAATTCATACATTGCAACATTAATAGTTCAAATACGCTATTTATTTCTCTACAAGGAAGACTTTTATACATGACTTATTTCTTAGAAATGAAAGATCAAAAATCATTCTTGGATCCCTTGAAATCAATACAGTAATATAGGTTTCAGTGACTCAGTTGTTAATATCTTATATAAATATTCTATGGTCTATTTATGGACAAAAATATTGTAGGACGGGTCACTTCACTGAATTTTTCACCAGCAAACAGAACTTCTGTAATAGTTCCACAGGGTGTAATTGTTATTACTAGTGATATAACATATATTTTCCCCTAAGATATTTGTCTTAGTTTCTGCAAATAGCAATGACAATTTTGTGGGCTTGTGGTATTTCATCTTCAAAATGCCTTAGACCCAGAATTCTAAGCACTGTAAGAGAAAAATGCCAGCCACCATCCAAAATACAAGGTAGAAAGTTCTGTAGAAATTTATGTAAACTGGGGGAATAAGAACAAGTCCAAGAAATATTATCAGAAAAATATATTCTGATCAGTTTTGGCTCAACTCTCATTCCAGTAGGACCTAAGTATTCTTCAAATGTGTAAAACAACATGGTAATGTAACTGGTTGAATTGTCTGCATGGTTTAGACTCTATCTGGAAACCAATTTAATTGCAATTAGAACCAAATACAGAAATACTCAGTTTTAAGAATAGAAGCATTTGTGGACCTCATTCAGTCATTTGAGAACACAAATTTAACAAATCAAAACTCATAAGAGTAAATTACTTCCTAAAGCAATCTGTTCCACTGTTGAACAACTTGTACCATTAGAAAAGTCTTCCTGTTGTTTGGTTGAAAGCTGCTTCTTTTGTAATGAAAATATATTGTCTCTTGTCTTCTGAATCAACACTGAGCAAGTCTACTCTATCTTCTACATAACATCTCGTCAGATAGTTGAAGATATTTCTCTTGTCTCCTTATAGACTTCTATTCTCCATAAACATATTCCAAGATTTTCAACAATTCCCATAAGTATTTGCTTCCTGAACACTTATGATGTTGGTTATTTTCTTCTGGATACATTCCAGATTTGCAATGTCTTTCCAACAATCCAGTGCCCTGAACTGGAAGTGACATTTTAGATCTGGTCTGTCCAACAGAAAACAGAAAGGAAAATGACTTTTTTTCATCTTCATTTAAGGATTCAATTTGGGTTGGGAATGGAAAAAGAAGAAGTTATGGATACCTGTTGGTTTATGTCTTATTTGTGATCCACCAAGACACCCAGATCCGATTTGCATGTTCTGCTGCCCATCATGAGTACACTCACCTATGCTGTCTCATGTCTTTGATTTTTCCTGTCTAAAGAACATTAGACAGTAATTTGCAAATTGTCAAGATCCTTTTGCATCTAGAAGCATCCTAAATTGTTAACTACCTCTGTAACTGTGTATTTTCTGCACATTTAATTACATTTTGAACCTCTGTCTCTCCTTGAAATAGACCCTTCTGGTCCCAAGGCTAGTAATTTGGTTTCATATTGTCGAAGGGATGGCTCCGTATATATCACTTCTCAGGTTTCTAAATTTTTTTAAAGAGCTGTAACTATTAGAGGAGAACATTATAATCCCCCTCAGCCAAGGCTCCTGGTGGCCAATTGTCTATTATTTTAATTCCCCCATGTTTTTCTTTTATTATACTTGTATTTGGTCTGTGACCGCAAATAAAATTATTATTATTATTATTATTATTATTATTATTATTATTATTATTATTATTGATATATACTTATTCAATACACTTTTTGAACCAGATCTCTATCTCTCTCAGTATGGAGAGAAAGAGAGAAGTTCCCTGAGGATGGTCTCCAGCATAAGTTTGGAAGTATAACCTCCGATATTGGTGACCAGAGTGATCTCACCTATGGTGAGATCCTGCAGAACTCTATCCATCTAACATTAGCATAATTTAGCCCACATTTTGTTCTAGTAGGATTTCAGGATGTTAGATGCATTTCTGAACTTCATATCCACTACTCTTCCTTGGTCAACTAAACTGGTTCTTCTATCAAAAGAAGGTTAATTTTGATATGACTCATTTTTGATAACTGCTGTTCACTCTTGATAAGCAAGGCATTCTTTCTAATCTAAATGCTTATGAATTGTTTAATAATCTGATCTAGAGTTTTGCTGACAGTAGTTACTTATGTCCTCTTTTTCTCTTTTTGAAGGCACAGTATTTGTCCTTTTCAAGTTTTCTGCTACCAATTTACCTTCTTTTCTAAATAATGAGCTCAACTGTTTGATAATTACACCTACCTTCTATTTCCTGTACATAAATACCTTCGCCTCAGTCCAAGGGTGTTGCTTGTACAATACCCTTACAACATGTGTGACTGTCACATACAATTAAGTGGGACTTTTTATGATTAACAATGGAATGCCTGGGCTTATGATTAATGTACAAAAACAGATGTGGGTTGGAAACAGATGTGACACCTTCTTAGCTGTGACATCTGTGTTTGCAGGATGATATGGGACTTTCTTTTCCCAATACTTCGGAGTATTGGATTCCTGTTGCTCTAATTCTATCAGTACAGGACCTGGGTCACTGCCCCTGAACTGGAATATCTGAATAACAATCTACTATTGCCTCAAAAGAAAAAGAAAAAAAAAGGGGGGGGAGGGAATACACAAAATACCTTTGAAACCTAGTGACAAAATGGCAGGAAATTATGAAAACTCTGTGCTTCTTTTTCAGCCAACTGTTTTGATCTATGATTCATTCAGAATATAAAACAATCATTTTTATTAATACATGTTGTTATGTCACATTTACAAAATAGAAAGCTTTTTGCTTTCATAAAATGAATAATCAGTATGCGTTGAGAATATTCTTCATTTTCTGGGCAAAACGTCAACTGTGACTCCAACCACAAATGTAGTTTTATTTCTTCCAGGAAGCTCAGACTTAAAGAAGAGAAAATCTGTCTAGATTATAGACCAACTAGCCATGCTCCAACATAAGTGGTAGTTATAAACTACAGCAATGGTTTAAGTACTGTTTGTGACTTTTTCCCTAAGTAATTTTTATGCAAAGGAGATTTAACCAAGCAATAAGCCTAAGTGATTTTGCTTTCTGGCTGCTTCATGGAAACGGAAGCTAAAGCTGAAAACAAACAGCTTTTCTAAAAATACAATGAGATGAAAAGAGCAGGAAGGAATAACAAGTGAAATGATGTCTCTAGTTAACTTTGTGTGGCAATAATCAATAGAAACTCAAATTACGCAGACTGGCCTTGGGAACAGAGATGCTACTAGGTTTTCATGCATCAACACAACACAGAAAGGTATTCATGCAAGAAAACAGTTAAACATGTAGGTACTTTTGACTTTCAGGAGCCACTACAATTAAGGGGGGAAAACTGAGCTAGGCATATGACAGACAACAAATGCAACCTAGACTAAGCCCTACACGTATTTGAAGGATTGTTTCCTTTCCTGACATTATTATAAAACTCTATTCATCACTGTTCCAGCAAGCAAATACAAACCAAATGAAATTTTACTTCATTTGACTCATTTCCATTCTTTTTCTCACTGATGCTCTTCTCTAGGATAGCTTTTGATGTCACCCATTCAATTAATATTTTGTGAAATTTACAATAAATACTATTCTTTTGGAAGGAGCAACTAAATCTTATAGTTACCGATTCCCTAACAGGAATGTGAGTAGGTTACATAACAAAAAGCATTTACTCATGTCTGGCTCATTTGCATGTTAGATATAATAAGTTATAGGTCAGAGGTGGGTTTCACATATTTTTACCACCGGTTCGCCCCCCACATACGAGCACCTTCTGCGCATGTGCCCAGCCTTCTGTGCATGCACTTTACTTGCATGCCTTCCACACATGCGCCCGGTCTCAAAAATGGGCTAAATAGGATGGCATAGCACCAGGGCAGGTGGACAGGCCCACCCACGATTTCCGCTACCAGTTCGCCTGAACCAGTCCAAACCGGCTGAATACCACCAACTGTTATAGGCGAAATTTATCGATAATTACTAAATTTGAAACACAAAAATTCAGACAAATACTAGACATCATGGTTATACAGACTTTTACAAAGCACATCGGGTACTCTTCTCAAAGGATCACAGTTCCTAGACAAACCTGCAGCTCCTACAAAATTAAATTGGAATCCATGCAGAAATGATTTCCCAGAAAATTCCAACTAAATCATCAGGAATCATTTAGATAGACAGAAGAAGCTTGTGAGGCTGATGTTATGAGTAATTCAGCATTAAATCATAGAATCATACTTCATATATTTCACAGCTATGTTCATAGGAAACAAAGCTATACAGCCTATATTCCATTGTTCTTCGGAGTAGGAGAAAATATAACTTTTTTTATATAGCCCAATCATGAATGTCCTAATAAATTTTTGCCATGCTTTTGATGTGTAGAAGAGCAAACAGCTTGCTCCCTTCAAATTCTTCTCCAAGCTCTCCACTCTATGAAAGGGGTGGGAGGAGGATCAGTAAAAGGAGAGATGGCCTACAGAAATTGCTTGCCACCTCCACCCAAGGCAGAGAGATTGGAGAAGAGGCGTTTGCATAGGCCACCTGCAACTCCCAAGCTGCTAGCAGGATCACATTGCTTTCAATCTGTTCAAGAGTAGACATAGTAAGTAGACACTTAATTATTCCAAAGGGAGAGAAGGAGTAGTTAGAAGAAAACAAAAGCAAAGTGTGAAACTGAAGAATCTTGTCTCTTTACAGCTGGAAAAATGCAGTCAAGGTCATGTGGTTTCCCACTTAGTGACTGCTTTGCTTAGTGGCAGAATTGCCATTCAACATTAGGGTCATTAAGCAAATACTAATAGTTTGTATGTTTATTCTTGGTTGTAAACCAGCCAGAGTTTGGTTTAAGATTGGTGGCTCTAAAAATATTTTAAATAGATAAATAAATGGAAAAAAACTCTTCATTATTTATCAATTTGAGGAAAAGAGTGATCAAGAGTGAGTCTTTCTGTTTTTATTCCTTTGATTCCTTAAATGAAAGTTGTAAGAAGGGATAAAATACTAGCTCACAAAGCTTGCATATTAAAAGTGCCATGTGAGTTAACAAATAATTTAAAAACTATTGATTTGCAATACTGATGCTAAGAAGGACCTTCTTGATTAACTCATATTATTATTATTATCATCATCATCATCATCTAATGAAGTGAATTGCAGTACAGACAAGTAATGTAATCCTAATTTCACTGCACTGATTTTTGTTAAAAGTGTTCGCTTCAGTATATGGTACGTGACAATAGACTCCGTGTCTGCAAAAGAGTTTTAAAGAATGCAAATGCCAACCTCATCTCTAAGCAGTGCCACCATTCGTATCCCAGCCCTGTTTCGGCAAAGCAAGAATTTACACAGCCTGTATCTTCACACCAAGTGTGATTTACTTTTCTTTAAAAAAAAAAAGAAAATGATGAAAGCACACAATTGGCGAAAAAGAAGAAAATATTTTCCCCTCAGGTGGATCATTGTTACTACTGTTTTAAAAAATAGCTTTCTAGTGTTTTGTATTCTTACTGGATTGTTGTCTTATCCAACCCGAAAGCAACTCAATTTGGAAAAGATGTTACAAAATTAAACAATATTTTTCACAGAAGAAAAAAACCTCTTTTCATACCTATGATATCTATAACATTCGCAAAAGGCTATGGCTAAAAGCACATTTATTTGTGCTTAATAAATTGTATGCCGCCCTGAGTCTCCAGAGAAAAAAAAAACTCTAAACAGCTAAACAGCTCATCATCCAACAAATATTTAAAAAACAAACTAAAAATAATTTAAAAACAATAAATACATACATAAAAAGAAAACAAAAAACCCTCAAAGGGCAGACTCAAAGGACCACTAGGTTTTTTTCTGCCATCATTTTTTCTATGTTTCTATGTCCCAGTTGGGGTGAGAATTGCATTCAGCCAACAACTTTCTCCATGGCTGTTCCACTTGGTGTTTATAGGAAGAGAATTATTAAGCATAATGTAGGATGCTTCAGTTGATGCTCTGTCCCTTTCTATTTAACATCTACATGAGGTCAATGGGCCAGGTTGTCTATCAGTTCAGTTTTTTGTTTTTGTTTTTTTTTAAATTCCATTTGTACCCCGCCCTTCTCCGGAGACTCAGGGCGGATTAAATTTCATCCCTGAGTGGCCAAGAGGTGCTGTTGAAGTCATGTTCCAGGACCTGGAGACTGTAAAAGTTTGGATAGGAGTAACTTCAATTCAATCCTAGCAAGACTAAGTCCATGTAAGTGATTGAGCTACTTGGTGCTAGACCTTCTATCTCTAGCCCTGAACAGGTTTGTATAGGTCTAGTGAACAATCCAGGGTCCTCTTTGGATTTGCAGCTCCTGTTTGAAGAGCAGGAGGCAATTATGACCAACAGCGCCTTTTCACAGGTTCATCATATATGTCAGCTGCATCCTTTCTTGAATTGGGAGTTCCTTCTTATTGTCACTTGTGTCTTGGTCACATCACTAATAGACTTTTGCAATGCACCCTAGTCCAAAGCACTGCCTTGAAAACCAATTAGAAACTACAGCTGCTACAGATCAGTGGTGATAGGTGAGTCACAAAATGTTCATAGACTACTAGTACCCCAAGTACTGCATTTATTACCAGTTTGCTTCCAAGTTCTGGCTTTAAAGCTTACAAAAGCCTAGTTAACTAAGGGTTGTCTCCCATAGGTTCAGGACCCACTGTAAGATCTGGCATATATGGCTTACTTTTGATCCTGTCAAGTGAGCAATTTCATCTAGCAGGACCCAGGAAACAATCTCCATTTTGTTGGCCTTTAAAAAGCATGAAATAATGGTTTTGCCCCCAGATCTTGAACTAGGGTGTAGAGCAGGGGTCTGCAACCTTAAACGCTCAAAGAGCCATTTGGACCCATTTCCCACAGAAAAGAAAACCCCAGGAGCCACAAAACTCTTCCTATGCCTAACTATTTCCTGAGAGGCCACAGAACTTGCATATGTAGTTGGATTAAACGTTCTGTTTTCTTCTGAAACTTTTCTTTTCTTGGATTTATCCATGGTTGGATAAATCTACCTACCAGGGGTTGAAATGCTCAATAAATTGCGTGCCGGTGGTGTTGCATATTGATGTTTGTGACACGTATTTTGAGCGACAGGGAGCTGCAGCAGAGGGGTGAAAGAGCCACATGCGGCTCCAGAGCCGCAGGTTGCTGACCCCTGGTGTAGAGCATTTCTTTAGAACTCTAGAGCCCAGATGGGTGGCAGCAACTAGCCAATCTTGCCTGATCTTGGAAATTAAGCAAAACCAGATCATTTGGAACTTGCATGGGAAACCATTAGGAAATACTAGATTGGGAAGCTAAAAAGCAAATGAAGCAGGGGTGGGTTCTACTCACCTTCGCTACCGGTTCTCTTTGTGCACGCGCGTGCATGCGCATGCATGCGCAAAATTTGTGCGCGCTTGCTTTGCTCACTTGTGTAAACTGCGCTACCGCGCATGCGCAGAAAATGTAATTTTAGAAAAATTGCCAAAAAAGCGCTCTGTGCATGCGCAGAGAGCTAATTTTGCCGATTTTCTAAAAAAAAGGTGAGTTGGGGCGCGCGGGTGGGCCCGGGTCCGGG
>JANHFM010005603.1:46675-58280 GCA_032468115.1 Grayia smithii | reverse complement strand
AGCCTAAACAGAGTTCTCTTGAAAGTCTGTTTGGGTGATGGTCATAACTCTTCCTACTGACTAAATATCCCATTAGAAAAAGATATTCTATGGAAAGAAGGAAGGAATGCTGCTAATCTAAATAAAATAGCAGGTTTCAGAGTCTTAATTTTACTGAAGCAAATCAGCTTTCCTACTGTTTCAAGTTATGGCAGAACTATTATGAATAACAGCCTGATGCCATTCCTTGTGGGTGATAAAATGAATTATTGTTGTTGCTGCTTTTATTTTGTCTGACTTCTGAATGTTGCTAAAAATTTCTAACTTTTTTTTTTCCTGGAAGACAAGAGATTTCATGAAAGTAGAGGAACATTGTCAGCCCAGCATAAATATGTATAAAAGATATATGTGCAATCTGTTTCCTATTCAACACAGCATATGTATAATACATTCACTGCCAAATGGTGATGGTCGATGTGTATCCTATAAAAGCAATAGATGTGCATTGTTGACTTGTGAGTGCAACTCTTGTTATACATAGTTCTGATGACTGGTTGAAGTTTAAAGGAGAGGAACTAGAGTACATACAATTTCCTTCTTTCCTTCCTTCCTTCCTTTTGTTCTTTCTTTCTTCACTCCTGGTGACTGCCTGGACAAGTCCCTGCAGTTTTCTTGGCAAGATTTTACAAGTGGTTTGTCATTACCTTAGGGTAAGAGAAATTGACTGTCCCAAACAATTTATGTCTAAGGTTGGACTAGAACTCATGGTCTTTTAGTTTCTAGACTGGTGTCATAAGCACTGTACCACATTAGTTCGCTTCATTTTCATTCTCCATTTATCTGTTAATTATCTCCAGGTGCCTACCTGGAGCCATTTCTGCATTCCAGGAGGTGAATTGGAGATCAGTGTGAACTAAAAGAGAATCAAATAGCTTCAGGCAAATTCAGGGCATGGTGAAATAGTTGTGACTTTCATGGGAAGTGATTATGTAAACACTACCAAGACTGTTGATTCAGTTGGTTAGAGAAACAGAATGAGTGACTGCAAAGTTAATTGAGAGAAGGGGTGTGCCTGAAAAACCATTACAGATTAAGTCTTCTGATTCTTAATTATAAGAACATAGTGGAGGTTGCCTTCAAATTTAACCCATATTTGTCTCTAAGTGCAACATCTCTGAGAAATCGTAGAGATCACCATAAAGCTGTCTCAAGTTATTCATCTAATATCTCATAAATTTCCTGTATACTGTATTCTAGTCTCATAAATGGATAAGTAAAATTTGGAAGAAGCCTATTGAGCTGAAAAGCAATGAATTGAACCTAAAGCAAATCCAAAGGAGGATGCTATAAGTATTTTGGATCATAAGAGGTGGTATGGAAATTGCTGTATAGGCTTTGGTAGAGTTGTGGTTTACATCCATACAGTTATATTAAATAAACCTTGCTGCTCACCCTAATCCTAGATGCAGTTTCTTATCTGCCATTGGGATCATGCAGAAGAATGGCAACAAATTTAAGAATTTGCACTAAAAACTATTAACAAAGCTTGCAAAAGAACGATAGAAGCAGGCAGTGACAGGTGCCAGAAAAGAGGAACAGTTGGAAATTGTGCTGAACATGGTGACCTTCCTCCTCTACTTAAAACTAACATCTGAACATGTTGAATGATTTAACCTACAACCTTCTGAACTTTCAGAATGCCTTGGTATGGAAGATTTATGCTTATCACAGCATAAATACCAGTTCTAACTGGTAAGCTTGTCAAATGGGGTCAAATCTTGGTCAGCATTCAATCATACCTTCGTCTTTGCCAATCCTGCTGCTGAAGAAATCCTGCAGTTCAAATGATCCTTAAACATCCTTTGATGAAAGCACAAATGGCACCCACAAATGAAGAACTAACCTCATAAGGGAACACAACATCACTACTCAAAGGCCTTCTTAGCTACTTTCTTTGAAAGACATCTTCCAGAAACAAAACTGGGAAGACTAATTTTAACAGAACTTCTTGGAAACATCTGGAAAAAAGGAATCAAACATCTTGTAGGTCTGTAATATTTTGTTTCCCCTTTCCAGATGTTTTGATGTTCTTTGTACAGGTAGCAACAGCTAGCTGACAATGGCTAATCACTAAACAAGATCAGCTTGGCTTCTGCTTGGAAGTCATCAGGAGAATAGCAATAGCACTTAGACTTATATACTGCTTCACAGTGTTTTTCAGCCTTCTCTAAGCAGCTTACAGAGTCAATATATTGTCCCCAACAATTGGGGCCCTCATTTTACCAACCTCAGAAGAATGGAAGGCTGAATCGACCTTGAGCTGGTCAGAATCAAATTGCTAAACTGCCAAACCGCTGGCAGCTGGCAGTCAGCAGAAGTAGCCTGCAGTACTGCATTCTAATCGCTGCACCACTATGGTAAGATGAGGAGATAATGGCAAACCATTCCCATAATGTTGTCAGTGGATCAAAGAATCTACTGGGAATTGAACTCATGGACCATTGCACTATGACAGTGCAATACTATATATACTCGATCAGCTTTAAGAGCTATCCAATGTGGATCATGAATTGTGTTGTATGAACTCAAACAATTACAGTGCATGAAAGAAACTGTAATTAAACCAGTCATTGTTAGTGTAATGAATGATTCTAGTTGTAACATGGGGAACAATATGTTCAAGGCCAAGAATGCAGAGCTGGAACCAAAGCAGGCACAGGCTTAAAATTTGACTGAAGATTTGAGAAATGAATCCCTGGAGAACAAGAAATGATAAACTCTGCCCTAACAGTTTATTCATAAAATTGATGGAATGGTTGTGGATGCAAATTTTAGCTCTCCCAAAAGCTGAGGGTTCTAAATATAGGTTTTCAATGCAGTTTATTTATGGCTTTCCAATAGCATGCATCGCCTTACACAACTGTTCCAATCAAAAATGTTTCTCCGCTCTCAGAAGCCTTGCCTATGCTTGTTTGCATTTGTGAGCCTGTGTAGAGCAAGGCCAAACAAATGACTACTGTGAACCTGTGTGTGGATGGCAGAGCATATTGTAAAGATCAACCCATTCCAGCTTGTGTTCAATTTGGAAATGCCAGAGATTGTTTCATAGTCTTCTGCAATGTTCATTATAAAAAGTCCCCAGATGACAGATGGCTATTAGCTCACCATGACCTATATAAATGTCAAATGCAGAGCTATTGCCCCAGTGAAAATCTCAAAATAAATAACAACAGGAGGGATGTTGCGCTGCTGTCACTGGGATTTAAGGCTTATGAATTTATGCTAATTTATCCCAAAGTCAGCCGATGGAATGCATCTTGTCCTTTTGGTGTGTTATACTCAACACCTGTTTGCAGATGAAATCCAATCCTGTGTGATTTATGATCTCTCTTCTTGCTTTCCCACTTCTCTCTCTCTCTCCTGCACATACTGGACAGAACCAGCAGCACCTGTGATATTGTGGGCACTGTGCTAGTTGCTATCGATTCACACCAAACAATACCACTGTCAGTTCATACAGATGGAATAGGCCAGCTTTTGTGTGCTAGCTTTATGCATCCCTCACATTGACAATGATATCAAATTGCCTGTGGTTACCATTATTGACCCGTTCCTTCCCAAATTCTCAGAAACTCCTTGTTTATTAAAAGAAGAATGATGTGACCAAATGAATCTGTTTCATC
This sequence comes from Grayia smithii, assembly GCA_032468115.1. Lineage (NCBI taxonomy): Eukaryota > Metazoa > Chordata > Lepidosauria > Squamata > Grayiidae > Grayia > Grayia smithii. The sequence goes on along the minus strand of JANHFM010005603.1, from coordinate 54,618 downwards.
TTCATTCCTCTGTAGTGACCTGGTGGTTTGAGTTTTCCGTGGGGTATAGTATATGTAACTGATCCACAATACTCAAGTATGTCATGATTGTAGGAAAGGAATCACCTGTCTCCATTTATGTTATGATGTTTTTGCATTTAAAATCTCCTTCAAGTAACATCCTCTTAATGTTCTACACTATCCATTTTCCCTTGGGTAATGTCTGCCTTGAGTCAAATTCAACTGCTTTTGATGGCACAGACACATCTCTGTTGGGGAATTTAGGTAACAATCCACAAGTAATTTATCACTGTCTTCTCCTAGGAGGCATGTTTGTGTTCTCCTTTTCTATGTGCAAATCAGAACCCCACCATCACCAATAGAACTATAAAGCAAGTTTCCTAATTTAGTCTTGGAGTGATACTATAATTAAAAAAACACCTTTTATTTTTATTTTATTTTGCTCTATTTCTATTTTACCTTACATTTGATATTCTGCCATATTTTCAATCAATTTCCCCCTTATTTTGTTTTTAATTTTTAAGGTGTATATGATTCTTATAATCTCATTGCTGTATTTGATCAAATATTAGCAAAAAAATAAAAAGGGTTTTTAAAAAATTGATAAATTATACATTTCTTGAATCTAGTGGTTTATTACCTGGATCACAGTACTTTTTCAGTTTCAGAATAATATTCTTGCTATTTTTCATGCCTGCTATAACCAATGTTCCTCAAAAATTAAAGATTCCACAATCTGGAGTATATACATTCCAATATACATTCAAAAAGAAACCAGAAGTCGACATTACTATTCTTTGTATAATAGGTTTCATCCATACTCTAAATAGATCTATGTTTTGATATGGCTGCCATTTCCTAAACATGTTAAGTGAATCAGGCTTCCTCATTGACTTTGCTTGTCACAAAAGATGATCACATGAACCTGGAACACTACAACCATCATAAATATAAGTCAGTTGTCAAGCATCTGAATTTTGATCAAGTGACCATGGGGATGCTGCAATGGTTGTAAGTGTGAAAAACAGTCATAAATCACTTCTTTCAGTGCTGTTGTAATTTTGAATGGTCACTAAACAAACTGTTATAAGTTGAGGACTACCTGTACAGTTTTTATAGTACTGAAAAGGTGAAAACTTGAATATAAAGGGAGCTGTCATGTCTTATGTATTTATTTAATTATATTAACATACCTTTAAATAAATCTGAAACCATTTCAAAATAAACAAAAATCAATCAAATGTAGCTTTGCCATTATTTCATTTACTCTTTGAAATGCTAACCAAAGCTAAGGATGTCTCTCCCTCCCCACTTTCCCCACCTCCAAAGTTGAGTATGCAGCTTCAAGACCCTTGGAACCTATACAAAAAAAATGAAATTAAAATGTTTTGAATAAATAAAGAAATGAAGAAGTGTTTGATCTTTGGCAAGTAGACAATAAATGATGACAGAATACTCAGGTCCATTCTGTTCCCATCCGCCCTGCACTGCTTTAAATCAACTGGCTCTTGAAATCAGACTTGAAAATTAATTTCCAGAAAACCTTTTCCTGACAGTTGACAGATGGTTGTAATGCTTTATATATTTCACTGGAGTCCTCCTGAAAGTAGAGGTCTTTGAACAGAGCTTCCCCCCTCCTTTTATTTTCTTAATATGTGCATTTGGCAGCCCTATCAAACAACATTAGCACCATCACTAGAAGTAGAACTGTTACAATTTGCAGATTTACACTAGTACGCTTTTTGTCTCTGTAGCACCCAATATCTGCTAGACAGCCAAGGGAGGAGCAGATCTCTTGAGCAATAGGAGGAGGATCTCTAAGATGCTATGATCCATTGTGGATCTCTTGGTAATGGTTCTTTAAGATATCTAATATGATACCTTTGTGCATCTATTTCCTAACTGTTTGGCCAGAGGAGCCAGTAAAGGAATTCTTTACTCATGTCAGAAAGGAATCTCTGGATTTTACTTCACTAGTAGTTGTTGACTATAGAGGGCAGTGCTTATCTCCGTTTCAATGCCATTTAAAGCAGCATTGTCCAAAGACAATGGTCATGTAGCCAGCATGACATCATGGAGCATTGTTACCTTCCCACTGAAGTGGTACCTATTTATCTACTTGCATTTGCATGTTTTAGAACTGGTTGGTTGGCAGGAGCTGAGGCAAGGATGAGAGTTCATCCCAATGTGTGGTGCTCATGTCTCAAACCTAGGCTGCTGGCTTTCCAGCCAACAAGACCAGCTCTTTCCAGCAAGACCTTAACCACTGTGCCACCCTATTCATATCAGAACCACCCATAAATTATAGAAGCATAATGTTCAACACTGAGCAAATAAAATAGGTATAAGATATATAGCATGTGTAAAAGTATGTAGAAATAGGATTAAAACTAAATGATATTCACCAAACATTGGGCCATTTCAACAGCATTTTATCTCGCCAGCATGTTTTCCTCCAAACATATTGAAGGACATCATATGCACATTAAGGAATGAGAGATGTAAAACAAAGTGCACATTTCTGTCAGATGAGGCAAGGGGGAAATAGCCATGCTCTAAAACTGATGTGCAACTTTGGCTGTACTCTACAAGCTGCTTTAATGAGAACTAAAAATAAGGACACATGTATAATTTTTCCCCTCTCAGTGAAATCGTTGTAACAATCCTAGAAGGCAATTTAATCTCTCTGTGTGTATGCATGCTTGGACCAAATTTATCCAATCACCTGGGTAGATGTGAATTTGATGCTCAATCTTCCTCGCACTAACAGTATTTTATACCAGAGGAAGAGAGACTCTATATACCAAGGATGTGTTGTTTTTTTAAACAAAAGTTGTTCTGGGAGATTTCTCCTCCTGGAGAAATTCAAACAAATTGTCTACCAATTTCTTTGCTTGCAAATGTAGTGGGAGATTTTGAAAGGCCATTTAGGCAAAATGCTAACATAAACTATATTTGTACAAGGAAGAGTTGAATCATTTTTGTATGAGTGACTTTCAGATGTAAAGGTTGCTCCATCACTGAAGGTGAAGAAGAGATTGTAACTTTTGCATGGAATGGTAAAGGTCGCCTGCCTGAGTAAGGGGTTGGCCTGGAAGACCTCCAAGGTCCCTTTCAACTCTGTTATTCTGTATTCTATATACAATTGTGCATTCATGAGCCCTTCACAAGTTAACTGAATATATAACTAGAAGAAGTCATAATCAATGTGTTCTTCGGTGATGGCTTCTTGAGTGGTGGCTCTAGGACCTCTTTAAGTGTTTTTGAAAAGTTGTGGTAAGAGTATACCTTTCTTCCGTCACTCTGAAATAGAACAAATAGCATCAGTTGAGGCAAGTCTGAAGCTTAAACTGAAAGGTTTGTTTGTTAAAAAGTTATAATCAGCTTCAAGTTTATTTTTACCAACACTGAAGGCCAACTGGCAAGCTGCTGCTTAGTACAGAATTAGGAATGATAAACCTATTATGAATGAATGTGAATATACATGTCGCAGGATAATGTTGCAGGATCCAATCTGGGTCAGTCACCAGGCCCAGAAGTTTTGTCTTCTGAGCTTTTGGACTCATGCTGTAGCCCATTTTTAGCTAGCTAGCTGGCTAGAGAGAAGTTTCCCTGAAGGTGGGCTCTAGCAGAAGTCCGTAAGCTTGAAAGACAAAATCTCAGGCCCTGGTAACCGACCCAGATTGGATCCTGCAAACCTATGATTCTTATGTCCATATATGGAGTTCCATGCTTGCCCACCGCTGATTGGCTGATCAGCTGGCGGAAATACAAAGAGCTGTCATTGGAGAGCTCTGCTGCCAGAGCTCTATATAAACGGAGCTCCAGCCACTTAGTCTCTGTTCCTTTTCTAGCTACTTAATAAAGTGTTGAAGTTACTTAAGCTGTTGCGTCTTCTCTCTGCCTGTGCCAGTCTAATACTGGCGATGAAGGACGACTAGAACCACAGCGAAGCACCTCGTGGCACCATCGCCATATCGAATTGGATCCACATCTGCAATTGCTTCGAAGCCTACAAGAAGATGGCATCTCCACAAGTACTCCTGACCACATTCAACCCTTGAACAGCTTGTTCCTGGCACATTGCGGCCCAGACATTCTAGAGATGGCCATCGACCTTGTTTCACCCACCGACATCGAAGAAATGTCATGGAGCGACCTGCAAACAGCACTGCAGGAGCATTACACTCCGACTGGAACACCGATCTCAAACAGATTTAATTTCCAGCAATGTTGCCAGCAAGAAGGGGAGCCCATCAAAGCATTTGTTGCAGCTCTGCAGAAACTTGCGGCCAACTGCAACTTTGACAATGTCAACAACACCATAAGAGATCAGATTGTGTTCGGCATGAGGGACATTTCGCTGCAAAAGAAACTCTTGAGCCGACAGAAAATCACTCTCAAAGAAGTGCTTGAGGAAGTGAAGGCTGCCAAAACCTCCGAACAAGCAGCAGCTGCAATGAGAAAATCCAAGACGGTGCACAAGATTCAACATGCCCACCAATCCTCATCTGAAGACTCCACGACCGGGTCTGACTCAAACAAGGAAATGGCCACCCACAAGGTCTCTAGAACTCCAAGCCATGAGGACCACCAAGATGGTGACACCAAAAACCGCTGCATCAGCTGCAGAGGAGACCATGCATGGGCCAGATGCCACTTCAGGGATGCCACCTGCAGACGGTGCCTACACAAAGGACACATCACAGAGGCCTATAGAGCAGCGGATCCAGCCCTGGCACCACCGAGACACCAGCAAAGAGACCACCAAGGTTCATCTAGATGGTCTAGCTACAGATCGAGACGAGAGGAGAACAGATACCCCAAGGACAGAGGAGTCTACCAGACATCTGTTGGCCGTTCAGATGCCCACAATAGCAGCAAAGTCCACGTGACCATTCACGTGGAGGGAGCGCCATGTTGCATGGAGGTAGACTCCGGATCCTATTACTCCATTATGGACTGGCATCAGCTTAAACAACTGAAGCCACAAATACAGAAGAACCAACTGCAACCACTTCACACCCACCTGAACGACTTCCAAAGCAACCCCATCAAAGTCCTAGGAAGAGCACACCTGAGTATCTCATTCAAAGACTTCCAGGGCACCCTTCCGATCACAATCATGGCCAGCAGCCGCCCCAACCTTTTAGGCATGCAGTGGTTCCAGCCCTTAGACTTGAGCATCGCTGGCATCAACTGCATCCAGACGGATGAACTTGACAGGCTCCTTGAAGAGTTCAAGGACATCTTCAACGGCAGCCTCGGTAAATTTTTGAGGAAACCCATTACATTTAATTTAGACCAATCGGTAACCCCCATTTGGCTTAAGCCTCACAGAGTCCCATTTGCCCTCAGGCCTAAAATGGATGAACAACTCGATAAGTTGATTGCCTAGGGCATATTGGAACCTATCGATCATGCCGCATGGGAGACTCCCATTGTGACCCCGATGAAGCATAATAGCTCAGTGTGCAGCTGCACCATTAATAGGGCATTACAGCAGAGTGCCTATCCAGTCCCAGTAGTGCAACATCTGCTGCATTCACTTGGAAGCAGCACCATTTTTGCCAAACTGGACTTGGCCCAGGCTTACCAGCAGATGCCAGTGGACACTGCAACAGCAGAGGCACAGATGATTGTCACCCATAGGGGCTCATTTAAATGTAACAGACTCCAATTTGGAGTCAGTGCAGCCCTGGGCATTTTTCAATCAATGATGGAACGCCTGCTCCAAGGCATTCCAGGGGTGGTACCATACTTCGATGATGTCCTGATCTCTGGACGCTCGAAAGCTCAACTATTGGAATGGCTCAGGCTCATGCTCCACCAGTTTCAATCGAAGGGTTTAAGAGTCAAAAGGGACAAGTGCATCATCGGAGTCCAGAAAGTCAAGTTTCTGGGCTACCTAATTGATGGCACAGGCATCCACCCCACCGAAAGTAAAGTTAAAGCCATAAAAGAAGCTCCCACCCCTAAAAATAAAGCAGAGCTTCAGGTTTTCTTGGGATTACTAAATTTTTATAGTGTTTTCCTAAAACAGAAAGCCACGATTGCTGAGCCACTCCACCGGCTATTGGGGAAAGCAGCAGCATGGACATGGGGGAAAATGGAGAAAGAAGTGTACAAGGGCGTTAAAAAACTCATCTCATCTGACAGTGTGCTCATGCAATACTATGAGACACTGCCTCTACTCCTAACTTGCAATGCTTCACCCTACGGAGTCGGCGCAGTGTTGAGCCACAGACTTCCCAATGGATCAGAGGCACCCATCGCCTACTTTTCTAAGACTATATCCACGGTTGAATGGAATTACAGCCAGCTGGATAAAGAAGCCCTAGCCGCCGTATTAGGGATCAAACGATTCCATGAGTACCTATATGGCAGAAGTTTCCACCTGGTCACCGACCATAAACCACTGTTGGGACTATTGTCAGGGGATAAGCCAACCCTGCCATACATGTCGCCCACGATGACATGCTGGGAAATATTCCTATCTGGGTACTTGTACAAGCTGCTACACAGACCAGGCAAGGACATTTGCCATGCTGACGCCCTCAGCCGTTGCCCAGTAATCGAACTTGTAGAAGACCCAGCTCCCACACACAACCTTCTTCACATCGACGCGGACCAACGTTGCCCAGTAACGTCCAACAATGTGGCCGAGCACATCCAGAGAGACCAAACACTGAAGCAAGTCACCGCCTGGATCCTGAGAGGATGGCCGCAGGAGAAAGTGGCAGATGAGTTTGCACCATACGCCAGGAAAAAACAGGAGCTGTCCATGCTGAGAGGCTGCCTTTTGTGGGGAGAGTGGGTCGTCATCCCCACCACACTACAAAAGAAGACCTTGACGGTGCTGCACAATGGGCATCCTGGCATCGGGTGCATGAAAGCGCTGGCACGGAGCTATGTTTGGTGGTCCACCTTGGACAATGACATTGCTGAGTGAGTCGCCAAGTGCACGCCATGCCAAGAAACAAGACCTGCACCACCACACGCACAACCTACAGAGTGGGAGCCACCCAGCGCCCCCTGGTCGAGGCTCCACATTGACTTTCCGGGACCCATGGGGGAAAAATACTTATTAATCGTAGTGGATGCATTCTCCAAGTGGCTCAAGGTGCTGCCCATGACACTAACAACCTCTGAGGCAACCACCAGGGCACTGAGAAGAATCTTCGCCACACACGGCCTGCCAGATGTCATCGTCTCAGACAACGGGCCACAGCTCACGTCTAAGACAATGGAGACCTTTCTGGCAGAGCTGGGCATCCGGCATGCCTTAGAGGCACCATACAGACTGGTGGGAAATGGGCAAGCCAAACGAATGTTGAAGCTCACCAAGGAAGCACTCACCAGGATGGGTAACAGCAACTGGCAGGAACGAATTGACAAGTTCCTGCTGGCCCAGCACATAACACCACATGCGACCACCCACCGCAGCCCAGCCAAACTGTTGATGGGACGCAAGCTAAGGTCGACCCTGGACCAACTCCACCCATGGTACAACCCAGAGGTACCTTTAGATTCGGCTCACCCACCGTGATCCTTCGCAATAGGGGACCCTTCACAATGGGTTCCCCAGATGGGTGAGGGGGAAGATAGAAAGTACCATGGGTCCCAGGTTGTACTGAGTGGAGATGGAAGATGGTAATCTCTGCAGACGATACATCGACCAGCTCTGGAAAAGGTGGAGGGAGGACAAGTGACAACAACAACAACCCTGTGAGGCAGTGGTGGGTTCTACTCACCTTCGCTACCGGTTCTCTTCGTGCACGCGCGTGCGCAGAAAAGCTAATTTTAGAAAAATCGCCAAAAAAGCGCTCTGCACATGCGCAGAGAGCTAATTTTGCCGATTTTCTTAAAAAAGGTGAGTTGGGGCACGCGGGTGGGCCCGGGTCCGGGACGCTGCGAACCAGTTCGGTGACGTCACAGCGTCA
>JANHFM010005601.1:16579-27184 GCA_032468115.1 Grayia smithii | reverse complement strand
TTTTTATAAAACTTTTTCAATTAAAAAAAATTGTTAAAAATTTAGATAAAAACACCCTCAACCCCCTCTTCGCGGCATGCCACCTCTCGGGGTCCCAAGACCCATCATAAAGGTAGGCCCTCGATAGAATGGAGGGCCAGGCCTGCGAGAGGGGGGAGTCTCGCAATGCAAGAAGCTCGGCAACTGTATACATCTAAGTCCAAGTCCAAGGTCCAGGGGGTGCAGATGGATAAAAGGCAAGGAGTCCGTGATGTTAGAAGTCCAGAGGAAGAAAAGAACAGGAGTCAATATGGGAAAGTTGGAATCCACCGTTCTCTCACAAAGGTAGAAAGGAGACAAACTTGCTACTACGAAGAACCAGGTCAGGGAGAAAACTCCAACGCCGCCCTCTCACAGCGGTGACCAAGATGGTAATAGTGGTGGAGAAGATGGCATAGTCTCTGATGGTAATAACAGCAGTCTTGGACCAGCTCCCTCAACCCCCCACAACGACAACTGCAAGTTTCTCCCGCCAGTTTGAAACAGATGGAAAAGGAGATGATAGATGAGCAAGAGCAGCAAAAGATGATTTGGGAAGTAAAAGTGGCGAATGACAAGCGCAACAGCCTCAAGACAAGTCCAAGAGGCCTCTGGGTCGCAGCAGGGGTGGCTCGATGGAAAAACAGAGCCAAACCACCCACAACAGCTCAGGGAGGCTAGAAGGAACTTGCCCAAACGCCTGGCCCCACCACTGCCAGCTGGCAATGGCATAGCCGCTGTTGCCGCCGTCAACTTCATCCTGGATCCAGCAACCTCCGTTTCAGCCATTGCTGACGAAGACTCCGCTGTCCAAGCCAACGGACCCCCCTGGGTCCCCCCCCTTACCCCCAGGGCCATCAAACAGCTCCTGGGGGTAGTCCGGGTCCCCAAAGGGCCCGTGACAATGTGGCCGATGTCCCCGCATCGCCGCAGCTGCTCCGGATGCCGCCATCCTCAGAGAAGCTCAGCCGCCGCCCTCCCTGCAGCGCGGAAAACCGAAACTCCCTCCGAGGTCGGAAAAACCTCCAGAGCGGAAAAAAACCACTCTGCCGATCCTCAGAGTGCTAACAAACTGGGGCAGGGGCTGCAGGATGGAAAAGCAGCCCCCAAAGCTCCATAAAGCCGAAAAACGCCCCCCGTTGGAATCAGGGACTCAGCTGTCCAGCACCATCTTGGGCCTGTTAAGATTCCCCTAACATAATGGTTAGATAGTAAAGTATGTTTCTTAGCCTCATCCCGCCAAAGAAAGTAATGCCACCCTTGTTGTAAACCGGCACCTTCCAGGGTAAGTAATCGGCTCCAACTCAGTAAAATCCACTTCCTAATCCAAACCAAATTTGCCGCCTGATAGTAACTGTCCCATTTAGGGAGACCAAAACCACCTCTTTTAGTTGATTCTTGAAGCATTTTATATTTAACCCTCGGCTTCTTATTTTGCCAAATAAATTTAGATACACATATATCTATTTGTTTAAAGAAATTTTTGTCCAACCTTGCCGGGGCATTACAGAAAAGAAAATTCCATTTGGGAAGAATATAGGTTTTTATCACCGAAATTCTGCCAAGCAGAGAGAGTTGGAGAGCTCTCCATTTCTCCAGATCCTGTTGTGTCTGATTTAATAATTTCACATAATTATCCTCCTTTATTGTAATACATTTAGCAGATAAAATAGTACCTAAGTATCTTACTTTTTTTACAATTTGAAAGCCTAATTTTGATTCTAGTTCTTTAATTTGGTTCACTGTCAGATTTTTAGTCAAGACTTTTGTCTTTTCTTTATTTACTTCAAGTCCAGCCAATTGCCCATACCTATCTATTTCAGAAATTAATTTCTGGCCTGATATAAGAAGGTCTTCCAAAATAAAAAACAAATCGTCCGCTTAGGCTGGAAGTTTAATTTCCTCCTTCCTAATCAGGGGTGGGTTCTACTTACCTTTCCTACCGGTTCTGCAGGTGCATGCGCTTTGCGTGTGTTCGGCGTGCGCGCATGCTGAACAGGCGCTCCTGTGCATGCGCAGATGCTTTTTTGAGCAAAAAAAGGCTCAAAAAAGCTTCTTGCGCATGTGCATAAGCGTGCTCCACGCACTGCGCGCAGGGACAGGTAAGTACGGGCGCACAGGGGGGGGGCGCTTCGGTCCGGTAGTATAGAACCGGTTCGGTGACGTCACAGTGTCACTGCTACCTATTCTATAGAACCGGACCGAACTGGGAGCAACCCACCACTGTTCCTAATCCTTAATCCTTTAATCTCTGGGTTCTGTCTAATTTCCCTCAATAATGGTTCAACAGATAAGATAAATAATAAGGGTGAGAGCGGACAGCCCTGTTCGCAAGTTCACAAGTCTTAAAGTTGCCAAGGTTGGAGACCCAGTACCTGGGTTTTGTTTTGTTTTTTGGAGGGGGGGAGCTTTAAAATAATAGTTAATTGGAGTTTTTTTTAGTTTTTTAATTTAGCTGTAATTTAGCTGCTTTTATTTAAAAATATAGATAAAATAAAATAATAAAATAAAATGGTGCAGCTTTCTGAGATTTGGTGTGTTTCTGTAGTGTTTCACTCTAACTACACAAACACACACAATCTCACAAAGCTGTATGTGGCATTTTGTGTGTGTAAATTGTGAAAGTTGGTTTTTGAGCTTTTTGTGGCTGTATGAAGTTCCTGCTTGTTACAGGGGGCATTTTGGGTCATGCACAGCAGCTTTTACATTGTGTGTGAGTCAGTTGTGTTGTGTTGTGTTGTGTTGTATTGTATTGTGTTGTGTGTGTGTAAAGTGTGAAAGTTGGTTTTGAGCTTTTTTGTAGGTCCAAAAAGGGCAAAGAAGTTACATCAACTTGGCCATGTCCACCCGGTCACCTGACCACTAAGCCACACCCACCAATTAAGCCACACCCACAAACCGGTAGCGAAAATTTTTAGATTGCACCCCTGAAATATAGCCCCACCTACCAAAAACATAACTGTAAAAAAGGACTAAAAAATTAAATTAAAATAAGCAAGAAAATGGTAGAGAAAACCTGTCTTACCTTGATAAAGATAAATCACCAGGACCTGATAGTTCTGAAGGAGCTGGCAGATGTTATCTCAGAACCATTGTTATCGTATCTTTAAAAAATCTTGGAGTACTGGGGAACTACCAGAGGATTGGAAAAGAACTGATGTGGTTTCCATCTTCAAAAAAGGAAAAAGAAAAAAAAAAAACAGACCCAGAAAACTACAGACCATTCAACCTAACATCAACACCTGGGAAGATACTGGAAAAAACAATAAAAATACAGATCTGCAAACATCTAGAAACAAATAAAATTATAACTAGTAGTTAGACCACAAGCTATTTCTTGGTAAACTAGAAAAATGTGAGATGAACAGCATCACCACCAGATGAATTTCTAACTGGCTGATAAACTATACTCAACAAGTAGTCTTTAATGATACTATATCTACATAGAGGGAAGTAAACAGTGGGATACTGTTTACTTCCCAGTACTCTTCAATATCTTCATAAACAACTTAGATGAGGGAATAGAGGGGAACCTCATCAAATTTGCAGATGATACTAAACTGGGAGGAATAGCCAACACCCCAGAAGACAAGCTCAGGATCCAAAAAGATCTTGACAGACTTGAATGATGGGCCCTATCTAACAAAATGAAATTTAATGTGGAGAAAATCAAGGTTTTACACCTGGCAGGAAAAACCTAAGATACAAGTATAGATTGATTATTTATTTATTTATTTATTTATTTATTTATTTATTTATTTATTTATTTATTTAAATGTTTATGCTGCCCAACTCCTGAAGGAGTCCGGGCGGCTCACGACAAAATTAGATTAGGTGAAACCTAATCAAGGTGAGAGGGACCTTGAAGTCCTAGTGGATGATCACTTAAACATGAGTCAGCAGTGTACGGCAGCAATCAAAAAAGGTAATACAATCTTTGGTTGTGTAAGTAGAGGCATAGAATCAAAATCACATGAAATGTTAGTATCACTTTATAAAATCTTAGGAATACCACACCTGGAATACTGCATCCAGTTTTGGTCACCACGTTACAAAAAAGATGTTGAGACTTTGAAAAAAGTGCAAAGAAGAACAACTAAAATGATTAAAGGCCTGGAGACTAAAACATATGAAGAACGGTTGCAGGATTGGGGTTTGACTAGTCTAGAGAAAAGAAGGACTGGGGGACATGATAGCAGTATTCTAGTATTTGAGAGGTTGTGACAAAGAGGAGGGGGTCAATTCATTTTCCAAAGCACCAGAGGGCAGGACAAGAAACAATGGATGGAAACTAATCAAGCAGAGAAGCAATCTGGAATTAAGAAGAAACTTCCTAACAGTGAGGACAATTAACCAGAGCTTGCCTTCAGAAGTTGTGGGTTTTTAAGAAAAGACTGGACAGTCACTTGTCTGAAATGGTATAGGATCTCCAGCTTGAGCAGAGGGCTGGACTAGATCAGCGGTAGGTTCTACTTACCTTTACCACCGGTTTTCTTTCTGCACGTGCTTTGCTTGTGATTGGTGCGTGCATGCTTGCTTCACTCGCGTGTGCGCCAAATGGGTGCTCCACACATGCACACTAAAAACCTTTTGGGAAAACAGCTCAAAAAATGTGCTCTGCACATGCGCAGAGCAGTTTAGCCCAGCTGATGGGCGCTTTTTAGTTGATTGGCGTGCCTCAGCTGGGCTAAACAGCTCAAAAAAAAAAAGGAGAAAGGTAAGTACAGGTGGGCGGGTAGACCCAGCTCCCAGCCACGGAGAACTGAATCGGTGATGTCACACTGTCACCACTATCGGCTCACGCGAACCGGGCTGAACTGGGAGCAACCCACCATTGGACTAGATGATTTCCAAGATCCCTTCCAGCTCTATTCTGATTCTGTTTCAGGTGGAACTTGCCTTTTGTTCCTTACCATCATCATCAGGGGTCATTTCCCTACTGTCAATATAATTGTCTCCTAACATTTTGCAATGTAAATATTTAATTTACTAGGGACCTAGTTACAAAGCAAATCTATATCTAGAAATGAAATGGTGAAGAATTTGAGAGATCAGTAATTTATTGCACAGCAGCTCAAATCTAAATGTATCTAGTGGTATTTTCTGGTTCCAGTGTAGGAGGCTACTACTTTCAGATGATTTGTTTTGTTTGCAGAATGCAACCAAAGAAAATATTCTAAGGTACTTTCCAAAGGAAAGTAGGCTTTAAGAGTATTCAAAGAAGCTTGAATTTGCCACTTCTTGCGACAGAAATGACACAATTATTTCTTCAAGTGTTGGAGATGTACAGAAGCCTGTTCCAATTAATGGAACTGCCAAAGTCAGAGTTAGTGAAACAAAGCAGCATGAATACTTCATTTTTAGATGCCAAACAATTTCCTTTTCTTTCAAAACCAGATTCAAACCTTTGCACAGGCTAGTCAAGGCCAATTTAAATAATCATAGAGCAGTTTTAATTGCTAAGGATAATCAGTTTTAAAAACTAAATCATGAAGTTATGATTTGTGTTGTATATTATCCCAATAGGAAAGCACGAACAAAATATTAAAATAACCTTTTCCTTAAATTATGAGCAATAATTCTTTTTAATTGCTATAAATTATTTTATGTATTCAAAAAATAGGCAACACTGAGAATTTGTTAATCTGCATTTTAAGCATTTAATCAATGTATTTATCACTTAAAGGGCAGATGATTAGTCAATTAAATATGTTAGGATTCAATTGCTAATATTTCTTTCAGGGTGTTGTTAAATATAGCATTGAGAAAGGTATAATTATGTATTTAAATACATTTCTCTCTGTTATACTCTTAATAGAACTGTATGAATATAATTATTTATATCACTTCATCAGGCAATGCTAGGGCTTGAACCAGTGGAGTACAGTCTTTCTCCATTAGTCATTAAGCCACTGGACCACTGTGCCTCAAGTATTAATATAAAAGCCTTATATGAAAGATGAAAGATGAAAGATAGAGCAGAATATGGTAGACACAATGTCTGTAACTCCATTCCTCTATCCTAAGCTTTTTCAAATTTGGAAGAAAATCTAAAATAGCCTTTATATATATTCAGTTAACCTAATGATAAGGTTCCATAATCTCTAAAACCTAATAAATTATTTTGAGATTTAGATGAATTCAATAAGAAACCTTTTTCTTAAAATCAGAAAAATGGGAACTTTTGAGGATTAATTTGCATTTATTTTAGTCTTTCTAAAATAGTATTTCTAAAGGTGTTATTCCAGACTAACATCTTGTATACACAAAGATGGAAAGACATACAAATTTTTCTTAAGGGAGAGTTATAGTACAGCTGATGGAGTTAGCAAAGGTGGTAAAATTGACTGTTTTAATTAAATAAAAGAATTTAGCTACGTAGTTTTGTTTCTACTTTGAAACTGCTTTTGGACTTTTTGCTTGAAACTGGAAAAATGAAACTTTGAACTTAGGTTTTGATGATTAGAATTATTATTTTTTTTAATTATAGAAATTGCTTCAAATTTTATGAAATGCAAAGGAAAGGGTTGAGATTGTATCATTTCTGAAATCCTGAAATAAGTTGGAAGCAATAACTCCTTTTCCCTTCTGTGTTTTTCTTTTTCTTTCTCTTCTTTTTCTAACTTTTGTTTTTCTATATTCTTAAATAAAACTTTTAATTCGTAAAAAATATTGAAAAGTAAAAAAAAGGACTCTAGCCTCCAAAACCTATATAGGAAGGAAGGAACAATGAGAATGCCCAATACGCATCTTTTAAATTAAATTTTAAAATTTCAAAACTAATGAACCTGGGTTCAAAATTCTAAACTAAACAGGATTTTACATTTATTTTTTAGTCACTAAAGGTTTATACTCTCTTTTTTCTTGCCTTGGTATAGAATACCTGTCTGGAGCATGATATTTTTTTCATCTTCATTATTCCTCAACATTAGTCTTATCCTTGACAGTGTGGGGAAAACATTCCAAGAATAAGATATGATAAACTTATCTTCTTTATCTTTTGCAAAATCATGAGAGATGAAACTACTCTATAAAGCTATAATTAATTATGATTTGGAATCTATATACATTGATCGGGAACCCAGTAATATGGAAGAGTCCACTCTCTGTCATCTTTTCAAACTTCTCTGAGGTTCTCTCTAAGGGCTTAAAGTTTTTCTTATTTCATGCTTCAGTTTCTGATTATTATTGTGCTATACTTAATGTTTATAAATGTATATATTATTTTCTAATACTGCCTTGAAATAAAGCCTTAACCATTCATTCTGATCATTGTTTAAAAATCCAAAAATATCTGTAACCCTTTTGGGAGACCGAGCAAAACAAGATTTTGAGAAAGAATAATTTCCCTCTATGTTGAACTAGTCAGATAGTATTTGTAATATTATGTGTCCAGTTATGATTTCCATAAGATTAGAAACAGGTTGAAAAATTAAAAAGAATGCATGGAAGAGTAACAAAGTTTTGGAAGTTTTAAGCTAAAGAATATTTAAAGGCATTGTTTATATTTACGTGCTGTCTGAAGCATTTATATTTAGTCTAGCAAAGACTAAAGTTTTAAGAAAGACATGATAACAGATGTCAAATACCTGAAAGGTTATGATTAGGAAGAAGGTTTGAATTAATTTTCTGTAAGTTCCAAGAATAGGACAAGAACTAAGAGGTGGAAGCTTTACAAAGAGTACTCCAAGAGATAAGGAATAATTTCCTGTTTGTAACAGCTGTTAAGTACTGGAACAGGCTGCTTCCTGTAGTTGTGGGTGTTCCAGTACTAAAAGTTATTAAACAAGGATGGGATAGGCATTTATCTGGGAAGTATGAGGATTACTGCCAAGGCAAAATGTGCCTTCAAGTCAGGGGTGAAATCCAGCAGGTTCTAGAGAACCGATACTGGAAATTTTGAGCAGTTCAGAAAACCAGCAAATACCACCTCTGGCTGGCCCCAGAGTGGGGTGGGAATGGATATTTTACAATATCCTTCCCCCAGGAGTGGGGAGAGAATGGGGATTTTACAGTATTCTTCCCCTGCCGTGCCCACCAAGCCATGCCCACCAAGCCACACCACGCCCACCAAGCCACGGCCACAGAACCAGTAGTAAAAAAAAAAGTATTTCATCACTGTTTCAAGTTCCTATTCAAGATTTTATATATTCATTTTAGAATTATTTGTACTGAACATAGAGGGGGTATACTTTTGAGTGAACATACTGTTCTTACCTTTCTGTGAATTAAAACTGGTCACCTAATGGGACATAAAACTGAATAACTATTATATCTATGCATAATAGGAAGAGCCACTTTAAGATTGCATTGCTTCTCCAAAAATTATTGTCTGTATATGAAAGTATCTCTTTAATTTCATTTATAGTATTCATTATCACCTGTTTCACTGGTGAATTAGTTAATGTTGTCAAAATGCTCATGTATTATATTACCAAAACTCCATTTCATAAGAAGAGTAATATAGCTTAATTCATCACTGTCATTTCAGGCAATGTTCTGTAGCAAATTTGACCAGCCAAATGAAAGGCAGTAGAGATATGAGAGAATGGGGTTGAAATTTCAAGCATTACTGAAACTGTCTTTCTTACAAGATTCTTTCATGAATTAATGATATTACCCTTTTGCATTGTTAGAGCCACATTTAGGCAAGCAGGTTATGCTTTCTTTAAAATCACTCATGTGCAGGTAGAATTAGGAAAAGTTTTATCAAACATTTTTTTTCTATGCATAAAATAAGCACATTCCCATGATGCTTTCATTTCTTTTGGATTAGCCACTTCATAATGGCCTTACAGCACTCCCCTTGAAGGAAGATTCTATCATATTAAATAGTAGTTTTATTGGAATAAAGGGATTAAATTAGTTGTGATGATTATTATGTTTACTCATACAGTCAGCAAAATATTTAAACTAGATTTGGCATTTTTATCCATCTACTGGGTCCTTAGATAAGCAGATGTTGTCTGGCGCTGTTGAAGATATTGTCACCAATACATGTCAGGTAGTCTGGCTGGAAGCATTACTGCTTTGGACAGGAAGGTAGTGCAGAGAGTGGTGAGGATGGGAGAGAAGATTATTGGCAGTTCACTTCAGTTCTATCCAGGACAGTATCTTAAATTATTTGGGCTATTCACTTTCTAGTTTTTAATATTTAATGTAGATTGCAGTTTTAATAGGTGATCCTCAATTAATGACCAATTGTTTTATGTCCATTCAAAGTTACAATGGCCAGGGGCCCTGATCAAATTTTGCGCGCGTGCATGCACGCACGTGCACGAAGAGAACCGGTAGCGAAGGTGAGTAGAACCCACCCCTGCCGCTAATGCACAGTTGTAAAAAATTACACAAAAAGGGATCTTGATACTCAATTTACATTTGCTTTATACACTTCTATCAATTCAGCCTGGGCACTAATTTATCTGTGAAACTTCACAGAAAAAAAGGTGTTAGTGGTTATTATTGACAGCTCATGTAAGGCAAGACTTACATATATGAGCCTTAGTTTCAATTTTAACTTTATCATGAATTCATTAAAAGCCTTAGCTAAACAATCAACTCTTAACATTTAGTTACCATATCTGAAATAAGGGAGTTGTATGCATATATATGTTTTAATATTGATTCATCTTACAAAATTCCTTTAAGTATTACAGTTAATTCAAACTTGAAAGCAGAGATAAGCAAAGTAAGATAGGAGCAGTATGTTTTTCTTCTGGAATGTTATGTTTATCCTGTGGAATGTACTAATCTGAGAATTCTGGAGGTGGTTTTTACTATAATTATTTATACTTCCAGATAATGTGTTGCAATGTGATCACATCACATTTATATTTACTATATTTGGGCAATCACATAGTAGATTGATTCTGAGGAAAAGGAAGAAAAGTGATTATAGCAAATGGCATGCACAGTTCTTGGTTCAAAGCACGAAAATTAAAAATAGAAGAAGAGATTTCCTACAGCATTGGTTTTGTTTTGGAAACAAGAAGCACAGAGACACTCCTTTGGAAAAATAGGGAGGATCAGAGCTACACGCTGTCCTAAAAGCAAACTGTTCACTTCACTATGGGAAAAACACAGTTCAAACATTTGAAAACTGTTCAGAAGCCCCGGACAAGTTCCAACACATTGTTCCAAACCAACTGAAATTGTTTTTCTCTCAAAATCAAAGCCTGGGGTTTCTTAACACCCTTCCACGTCATTATATTCACTTAGCTTAATTAGGCAACATCACACAAGTTACATATTGCTTTCAAAGATACAAGAAGAATGGGACTTCTTAATATCAGTAGAACAGTTTTGGGGGTTTTTTGCGCAGAAGGGATTGGGTCACTAAAAAAAGGAAACAAATTCTAATTATTTTAATGGGACTTTTTAAATATGTCCCTTCCAACCCATACATAATATATATATGTGGGGATGTTATATACTAGATTTCTGCTCTTGGCCAGGGATTGAAGATCTTTTTTTTTTATTAAAAAGTTTTACAAAAAGAAAATTTTTATATAATATAAAACCCCTCTCCCCTCCCCCTCCCTAACTCTCCCTCCTCCCCTGACTTCCCGGAGTAAGATACAGGATATA
>JANHFM010005599.1:332368-344206 GCA_032468115.1 Grayia smithii | reverse complement strand
ATTGCAAGCAGCTGGACTTAAGTGGAGACACTTAGCCAGTGCATTAGCAATCTGCGCCACCAAAGACTCTTTATTTATGGTTTATCTGTTTATTCTTATTCTTCTTAAAGAAATGACATTCAGGTAAGCCAATGTCCAGTTTCTTTAATCTAATCTCTAACCCACCTACACTTGCCTCTATTTTGGAAGTAGCATACAAATTGGTTTTAATTTATTAATTAATATATGAGCCTTCTCCTTGACTTATTGTGAGAGGAGGGCTTCAGTGTGATAATAGGCATCTATCATGTTTTCCCGAAAATAAGACAGGTTCTTCTTTTCTTTTTTTTATTTCCACTTATATCCTGCCCTTCTCTGGAGACTCAGGGTGGCTTAGAATTCCAAGCACAACTCAATGTGCTTGACCCCCAAAAAATGGCTTTGGCGTTATTATCGGGGGTCTTATCCCTGAAGCGGGATAGACAGGGCCGGTTCTTGCCCGCAGCATTGCCAGTGAGAATTGGAACACAAAAAAACCTCCCGAAGTTCTCGCAGGCAAATCGGGTGAAAAGGAGAACACACCGCTGCCACTTGGGAGAAGAAGAGAGAGAGAGGAGGCGCTGCGAGACAGCCTATTTCTGATGTTCTTCTCCTCCCAGGGGGTGGCAGCGCATTCAGTTCTCCGAATCTGGCTTGCCGATCTCGGCCAGCAAGGGAGAGTGACAGGTGGAGAGGGGTGGGGTGGCGGAGATGCAACATGCATGGAGGGAGACGGGGCTCCCCTTGCTGTCCCTTCTCCCTGCCCTTGCTGGGCCTTGCAAGAGCTGGAGTTAAGGTAAGACACGGTGGAGAAGCGAGACATATGTCTTACCTGACTTCCAGCTCCTTCCATGCCCTGTCAGCATGTGATGGAGGAAAGTCCGTGGGGAAGCATGGCCAGCAAGAGTTCCGCCAGCATGGTTGGTCACTGAGGGAGGGGGAAAGAGAGAATTGCTTGAAGCCTAGCAAGGCACCCACTCCCCCTCAGTCTTGAGGTGGCTGAGGCGGATGCCGTGGGTCCGGATCGTAAGCTCAAGCAGCTCATACTCATCCCGCAGGCTAGCTGAGATGCTCAGCGTCTCCCTGAGGAGGGCCTGTGCATTCGCCAGCATTCCCAGGAAGTTGTTTTTGAGGCAGCTCTCCTCGTGGCTCTCATGATCCTGGCCCTGCCGAAACTTGTTTTCCAGCTCCCCCAGTGACTTCTCCAAGTTGGAGGGCTTATTACTGGGACATGTCTTATTTTTGGGGAAACACAGTATCATTTTATTTTTTTCTAGTTTTGGATCAGTCCAAATCTTAGCTGCATAGCTGCATAGCTGCATAGTTGTAGATTGTTGTACTTATATTCATCAAATTATAATATTTTAAAATGCATTTATTGTAAACTTTGTATAGGTTTCAAGTTTTTTTCCCAGTTGTGGTCAGTTTTTTTTTTTTTTTTAGATGTTAAGCAGAGAGAGTTTATACTCCTTTTTTTAATCTTCCTTCATCCATAAATCAGGGGTATCAAACTCAAGGCCTACAAGCCAGATGTGGTTAGATCTGGCCCACAGAGCTGCCCTGGAAACAGTGAAGTACTGACTCCCGGTGCTTTGGTCCTGGCCCAGGCTGGATGGGCACTGATCTAAAACTTGGTGGTGGCAATCCAGGCCAGAACATAGTTAGCCTTAGATCAGCAGGGCCACTCTGGAGCCTGCGAGGGCTGCTCCCCCCACCCCCTGAGTGTATGCTGCAGACAATAGATCCCACCCACTGGACCACCACAGCCCCCTTCGACGTAAGTGATGGTGAGCTGGCCACACCCACCCTAGCCATGTGTACCCATTTGGCTGTGATTACTCAGCTAAAGCCCATCCTGGCCACACCCACCCGGCCCCTCAGGGTCAACCACAACCCTGATGCCAGTGGTGAAATCCAAATTTTTTTACTACCGGTTCTGTGGGTGTGCCTTGGTGGGCATAGTGTGACTTGGTGGGTGGGGCTGGCTGGGTGTGGCAGGGGAAGGATAGTGCAAAATCTCCATTCCCACCCCACTCTGGGGCCAGCCAGAGGTGATATTTGCCAGTTCTCCAAGCTACTCAAAATTTCCACTACCGGTTCTCCAAACTGCTCAAAATTTCCTCTACCGGTTCTCCAGAACCTGTCAGAACCTGCTGGATTTCAGCCCTGCCTGATGTGGCCCTCAATGGAATCGAGTTTGACACCCCTGGCCTAAATGATAGTTGCACTATTGCTTCAGTCCTGTACACAAAAAGAAACATTTTAATCATTCACTAAATCTCTCCAGGAATTTAATATATACTGAAATTCATAAATATAATTGGCCATAAGGAATTCATTGTATATTTGTTATGGATAAAATTTTAAATATGGCAGAATCTCCAGTTTTGCATTATTATTGTAATATTATATGTGTATAATATTGATCCAAAATTAATTTTGTCATCTAAATCATTGCAAGATTTAAATGTAAAATAAATAATGTCACAGTCACATAGAAGTGGACTAAGGCTATCATCCAGCTTTTTATAGGCTGCCTCGCTTACTGTACCATGTGTTTACTTAATTTTATTTGCTCTTTCAGTTACAAAAGAGTTTATTTAGATGGCACAGTAAGAAGAGCTTATCGCTAACTGTGAAACATGTGATCACACAAATTGGTTCTTCATTGTTCCACCAGGCTTACTAATATCTGTTGCTCTTTTGGTTTCATCAAGTTCCAGCTGCTTCTTTTAGAGACACCTGCCTAAAGCATGGCTTGTTAACACTTAACAATACACTTTTCATTTCATTGTTGGGGGGTCGGGGGGAGGGGGATATGTCATTTATCCATTTAAGGAGAATTCAAATATTTTTTCAGATTAGTGCTGTGGAAGTATTTTAACAAGCATTTTCTTTAATTTGTTTTATACTGCCTTATTTCTCTTTTTTTTTCTTTTATAATTTATATTCACTTTCTTCATTTTTTTGTTTTCATTTTTTTTTAAAAGCAACAATGGTTATGAAACTTTGTATCAACATTATACAGGTTGAAATTAATAAGGCTGAGGGAAAAAAAATAAGTGTTCTCAACATGTAGAATACACTACTTCTAAATTTAGGCAAATAATAAATCTGTACCATTAATCATTAATAAGCTAGCAACAAAATTCAGGATCAGCATAATCTCTTAAAACATCAACAATTGCCTGCTGCCATTTTAAATAATGGAATTAAAAGATTGCATAGCTGCTCGGTATGGATTTACCTTAGCAAATGAGTATGTGCCACTGTGTATATTTTGTTGAACATCCCCCTATTATCAATAACATCCTTTCCGCCTCACAAAGGGCAGCCCGAGCAGGAAAGAAGAATTACCATTCTGCATGGAGTTGGTTTATTGATGAGGTGGACAAGAAGTAATATTTTTAGCCTGCTGGCTGTCCATCTGTAAGCAGTTTCCTGAAGCTGCCACTTTGCCTTCCTTGGTGAACTGTTATGGCTTTGTCTACCCAAGAAAAATAATGAGATCCATCTATCAAAAGGCAAGCAAACAATAAACTCTCTACCTTCCAATTAATTTGTTTTTCACCTCTGTTTACTAGTGTGTATGCAGTTCACTATCCATCATATTATAAGTCTTTAAAGCAGTGCATTTTTCTAAGGCTGAATCCATTAACCCTTTTGCTAGCAAATATATCGGAGTGCCCTCCAGCTAAAGAGGGTCTAACAAAATCAGTCATTTTAGAGAGGCTGTAACCTAATGAAATAAAGTGCCTGGTAAAACTCAGTGAAATAGCCCTGTTAGGGCCTCATAAAGGCCAGGTGCTGGAATCTTTTTGAGTATAATTTCAACGCAAGGAAGATGCACAATGTGTAAGGGAAAGATTGCATCCATTTCCTCCTTCTTGTCCAATACAGTTCCTCATTTGCGTATAGTAATGTTTATTTTGCCAGGAGAGACAGATTTGAATTACCATGTGAACATCAGTGCATCTGAATTTTGAAGGGGACTTAGTTTGTGTGCTAATATTACATTTGAGGGAAATCAGGTATCTCCAATTTTGGCAACCTTGAAGTCCACAAATCTTAAAGTTGCCAAGGTTGGAGACCCCTAATCTAAACTGAACCTTTGTAATTTCCTTTTGCTGTTATCAGGTCCAATGATAAGTTATTGGCATATAACAATACAGCAGAATAAGGTGCCATATTAATGGCAATTAATGTAGGAGTGCTGTAGATAAAGATACATCTGCACAGATATTCCTCTGTAATTTGCACAAGGAGAAACAAACAGCTAAACAATTGCTGGGATGGATGGAGCATTGATAAGAGGATTGCACATGTAGGTCCAGTTGATCCTATACATTTGTGCTCTGTTGCAGATTGTAAATTTGCCAATTGTCTTTTCTGTAGAGCACACAAAAAGTATCATAAGCAGAACATGAATATTGTATTGCAATTATTACTACAATAATAGTAAAAATTGCAATACAATAATAAAAGTAGTAAGAGCATCAAAAGTATGTTCTTAGCCATGATACTAGCTATGCTTATGTCTTGGACATATGCCTTTTCTTTTTCAAAAATATTAATATTGCAGTTAACTAAGCTGCAAAATAAGCATTTAGATTTGCATAAATACAATAAATCAATACAAACACACATGCTTGGTGAATATAATTTTTTCTTTTTTAAAAGGGCAGGTTTTTTAATCCTATAGTTTGCAATTCAGATTAATTCAGATTTTGTAAACAAATTTAAAGAATTAAATTAAGAGATGACTCCTGTCAGATTATCTAAATATGGAAACAAACTTTTAGTACATCGTTCTGTGATACTTATTTCATACCCTAGTGCAGGTACATACAGTACCTTGGACTTTAAGGCCTGGGTATACTGAATTGCCAAAAACTTTGGGGTGTTAAAATAATAATTCACCGTGCAATAACACCATACACGCTACATTTTAATAGGATATGTTGAAAGACATGGAAATTCTTCAAAGACTGGCTGGACCAGATTAAAATACAGTACCTGTTTTTTTTTTCTTTCATAGCAGGGCAATGGTTTTGAGTCATCTTTAGGTAATTATGGGGAAATATACTTTTCTTATAATGAATAATTGAAGCCAATTAGAAAGTAGCTTAGAAGACATGAAAGGAGATCCAACAGTTTCTTGTACTGTAAATATATTGTTTCTGCAGTCCACTTGTTATTTGCAAGAGCAGTCACGTGTCTTTTGTGCAGAGATTAAAATAAATAAGTATTGACAAGCAATACTTTACTAAATAAAATCACAGCTACTTCATTGATTTAGAAAGATGACTGAAAACAATAATTATTTCTTGTTTTAGAAAAAAAAATCTTCCACATATAAAATTGTTGCTTTTAATCCTATTTGACTACAAGATGGAATCTGAGATCAGTAGTGAGATATATGCAGGGGTGGGTTCTACTTACATTTACTACCGGTTCTGGTGATGCACGCGCTTTGCACGTGCTCGGCACACATGGAGCGCGTGTTCGGCAGGCCGAACGGGCGCTCCACGCATGTGCAGTTAACTTTTTTTGAGGAAAAAACCTTCAAAAAAGCGTTCTGCGCATGCGCGGAGCACGCGGATTGCAGAGAACAGTAAGTATGGGCGCGCGGGTGGGCCCAGCTCCCAGTCACGGAGAACCACTTCAGTGACATCACAGCGTCACCACTACCAGATCGCGCGAACCGGCCCAAACTGGGAGCAACCCACCACTGGATATATGTTTGTGAATCACACCAAATTATATTGAAGATTGTGAAAATGACCAAATGCTCTCCAACAATGGTTTATAAGACCCCAAAGAGTATTGGTTTATGTGGATTATATCTATCAGTATGTATTATATTGGAAATTTGAACTGAAGATTTAAAAAAATTATTTAATTTACTTTGTTGAGTCCCTGGTATGGTCCCTATGGGCCCTGGACCACACTTTAAGGACTGCTGCCCTAAAATAATGTAAATTAGGAGAACAGCCATCTAACATTGCAACATATAAGTAGGATAATATGATACACATTAACAGAAAAATGTTTTCTGTTCATTTGTGATATTGATACATTATTATTAAATATCAAAAAGTGATTGAGTTTTCCTGATGTCACCAAAAACATTTATCTCCAGAATAAGTAATATTCTACTTCAAATATGAGACTAGCAATATATTTCCAGAATCTTGAGTTGTATTATTATTTAGTTATATAGTTAAATGAGCCAATTTGGTCTAGTGGTTAAGACTTCAAGCTAGAAAGCATGTGACTATGAATTCAAGTTCTGTCTTAGCCATGAAAGCTAACTGGGTGACTTTGGGTCAGTCAGGAAGGTATTTTTGATATGTTCACCGCCTTATTCGTAAAAATAATGGAGGTGGGATAGAAATAAAGAAAAATAAATTATGAGTTTAAAACAAAAAAAGGCAGAGGGAACACCCACAAGGCACCAACCACCCCCAGGGTTGCATACTATTATTAAACCTCCCAATGTCAGGGTTCCAAGTAACACCCCCAACGAAAGAAAGCTCCAAGACTAAAAGTTCCTCAAAGTTTCATTTTATTAGAGATGTCATATTGGAACATCTGGGAATAAAATGGAACTTTGAGGAACTGTGCTGTGCCACCTGTACAGCCATGAAAATGAGACCAGGGAGACCTCCTGGGCTCCTCCAGCAAGTGACCAACCCCAGCTGTCCTTGGGAGGAAATTGCTATGGACTTTATAGTTGAGCTCCCGGAGAGTGGGGGAAATACAGTGATTTGGACAGTTATCGACTTGTTTTCCAAGCAAGCCCCCTTCACTGCTTGCTCGGGATTGCCCTCAGCGAAGACACACCTCTTTTGTTGGGGGTGTTACATGGAACCCTGACACCCATGTCAGCTGGCAGAGCCATGCCTTGACATTCTTCTGGAAGACTTCCAGGAACAAGATATTTTGGGGCTGGGGCTATGACAGAAAAGGCTCTTTTCCTGGACCCCACCAGTCAAAATTCTTTTAGCAGATGGGGTCCATAACATACCTGCCATAATTGACCAGATGGGATAGGTCAGTGAAATAGGAACAAGATTATTCTGCAGGTAACCTGGTCCCAGGGCATGAAGGGTGTTAGAAATAATAAACAACATCATAAATTGGACCAAGGAGCTAACCAGCACCCAGTGCAGCTCACATGTTTTTGGCACAATCCTAGGGAGGCACAAAACTGCTTGAGCCGCTGCCTTTTGCATCAGCTGCAGCTTCTAGAGACTTTTTAAAGATAGTCCCATGCAGAGTGCATTGCAAGATCACTTTTTTGTATTCCTTTCCTGCCCCCACTTAATCTATGTTCACTGTTTATATCTTCAAAAACCACACCAAAAATAGTGGAAGAAAAAGAGATAAATGCAGATTTATGAATACAATTTCAAATTTTGGAAACATATATTGAAAGAAAATGAATGTCTGATATACAAAAAAAAACAACCACCACATCCCCCCCTCCTGTTATAAATAGCAATATGGGAAATCTGTGAAGAATGAATTGTATTTTAAAAAAAAAAGAAATCTAGGCAGTTGATACAGAGTAGCTTCATGGTATATTAATAATAACTGATTGAAGTAGGCATACATTTTTCATCACAGCAAAGAATAAACTATGGTTATGTTCAGTGCAAAAGGCTCACATATTTATTAAATCATTTGAGGCACTTCCCATACTATTAAAAAATAATTATACAAAACAAATTAACTGAAAAAGGGATGAATAAAGCTGCAATTTTTATTTTGAGGTTTGTAAAATGGAACCCTTTTATATAGGGCAGGGGTCTGCAACCTTAAACACTCAAAGAGCCATTTGGACCTGTTTCCAACAGAAAAAAAAACACCGGGAGCTACAAAACCTGGGTGGGTGTGGCCAACTCAACATCACTCACATGACAAACTCCCAGCCACGCCTACCCAGGTTTTGTGCTCTCAGTGTTTTCTGTGGGAAACAAGTATCTCTTTCTGTTTGTCTCTTTCTCTGTCTCTCTCTCATCTCTCATCTCTCTCAGGCCAGGCGGGAGTGACTCGAAGGGGAGGATGAGGGGTGGGGCCAGCCAGTGGTGGGTTCCAGTTGATAGGGAGCCACAGCAGGGGGACAAAAAAGCCACATGTGGCTCCGGAGCTGCGGGTTGCAGATATCTGATATAGGGGTATATATATATATTTATATATAGGGGTGTATTATAGAACAGGGGTCTCCAACCTTGGCAACTTTAAGCCTTTATGCTTTGCTGGCTGGGGAATTCTATGGCTAAGCACATTGGTTTGTGCTTAATAAATTGTAAGCCGCCCTGAGTCTTCGGAGAAGGGCGGGATATAAATTGGATTAAATAAAATAAAAATAAATAAAATAAAAATAAAAAAGTGCCTCTCCTATGTTTCAGCAAGATTTTTTTTAAAACAAAACACGACATCAATGTCCCCAAAGTTTGGATGACAACTAACAAGATCCCATCCTTTTCTTCACTATTCATCTGTGTGAAAGTAGCCTAATCTGAGCTTGTTCTGCCTCTCGGTTCATGGAAGGTTTCAGAAATATATATCTTCAACAAGAAAGCCTGAAGGGTTGGTAGACAATGGCAGCCAGCCAAAAACTCAAATTGCCTTGAGCCAAAGGAAGGTTGGCTGCATTATTAATATGGAAGCATTAAAATCCAGCAGGGATTCTTTAATAGCTGGAGCTACATATATTATCTCTATGGTTTACCTCAATACTTTTCCGAGATATTTTCAAGAAGTTCTAATTACATCCGATTTCAGGTTGGGGGGTCTAATCAGGAATACAAACAATCGTACTATCTTCGCCATGTAACTCCATAATTCATGGAAGCTGTTTCTAGGAAATGAAGCTTGGATGTTCTACCAGATCCTCCTTATCATCCAAACAAAGCTAGCACCATCCATACATCCCTGGAAAGAAAGGGGAAAGACAGATCTGTCCATCAGTCATCCATCCATTTGTCCATCTTCTAATCTCTCTGTCCATCGATGGTCAGTCTGTCTGCCCTTCAGTTGCCCATCTGTCTGTATGTTTGTCCATCCATCAATCTACCCTTCCACCCATCCTTTCGCCCACTTGTCCATCTGTCCATAAGTCATCCATCCATTTGTCCATCTTCTAATCCCTCTGTCCATCGGTAGTCAGTCTGTCTGCCCATCAGTTGCCCATCTGTCTGTATGTTTGCCTGTCTATCCATCTACCCTTCCACCCATCCTTTCGCCCACTTGTCCACCCACCTGAAGGCAGGAAAAGAAGCAATGAGTTCTTGGAGGGAAGCAAGGAGGGAAGCAACTTAGAACTAAGGAGAAATTTCCTGACAGTGGAACAACTTGCCTCCAGAAGTTGTGGATGCTCCAACACTGGAAGTTTTTAAGAAGAGATTGGAGAATCATTTGTATGAAATGGTATAGGGCAGCGATGGCAACTGTGCCACTGTGCATGCACAAAGCTGTCGCGCGCGCCCCCCTGCAGCTTGAGTGTGATTGCATCATCTGCACAGAAACTGTCATACGCACACCCCTGCCAAATTATGCATGCACAGAGCAGTCATGCACCCGCCCCTCTTGCAGCATGTGCCAACTGTGCCATCTGCACATGCTGCATGCTGGCTGTCTTGCATGCATACGCAACCACGTGTGCATGCGCACAAGAGAGCCAAACTGCGCGCATCCGCAGGAGCAGGTAACTTTGGCGACGGCTTGCGTGCCTGGCAAAATGGCTCCGCGTGCCACTTCTGGCATGGTGCTATAGGTTCACCAACATGGGTATAGGGTTTCCTGCCTGAGAAGGGGTTGGACTAGAAGACCTCCAAGATCCCTTCCAACTCTGAGGCCACACCTTCTAAAGTTGCCTGAGAAAAACACCCTGGTGTGGACAATCTAAGGCTGTGATGGCGAACCTATGACACCCATGCCAGAGGTGGCACGCAGAGCCCTCTTTGTGGGCACGCGCGCCATTGCCAGCTACTCTTCCGTTCCGTACATGCGTGCCAGCCAGTTGGTCTTCATGCTGGAAACCTGAAAACCTGCTGGAAACCTGATGACCAGCTGACTGGTGGACATGCGCAGGTCAGAAACCCAAAGACCAGCTGGCCAACATGCCAGCCTTTGGGTTTTTGGCACTACGGTGTGTGCATCGCACGCACACACACGCCTTCCGGTTTGGGCACTCGGTGCTGAAAAAGTTCGCCATCCCTGGTCTACGGTTTCCAACTGCTGGAGTTCCAAAACTGAAGCAAAAAAGGAGATGTTGATCTTGGATAGTTCTCCTTGGGTCATTGGAAAATTGGGTAGAACGTCAAATTCAGAAGATTGCCAGAATCTCCTTGTCCCAGATTTTGCTACTTGGAATATGGATTGTGTGCAGAGCTGGGCTGTAGAAAGATTTAATGTACACGTTCAATTCCACAGGAGTCCAACCGAGTTGCTTTCAAGATCAATCCCTCTGAGTTCTCCTTGGCAGTTGAAAGGTGACATTTCAACACTGAGATAGAATCTTTATTTGAGCTCCAGGTGATTCTCCAGGTGATTCCTGGTCACCTAGTTGGCTTTCGTGCCTAAGGTAAGACTAAAACTCACCATCTCCTGGTGATTGGCCCAAAGTCACCCAGCTAGCTTTCGTGCCTAAAGCAGGACTAGAACTCAGCATCTCCTGGTGATTGGTCCAAAGTCAACCAGCTGGCTTTCATGACTAAGGCAGGACTAGAACTCACTGTCTCCTGATGATTGGTCCAAAGTCCCCCAGCTGGCCTTCATGCCCAAGGCAGAACTAGAATTCACCATCTCCTAGTGATTGGCCCAAAGTCAACCAGCCAGCTTTCATGCCTAAGGTGACACTAGAAGTCATCATCTCCTGGTTTCTAGGCCAGAACTAACACATCAAACCAGTTATCCAACAGTTTCTAACTTTGTAAAGCTGGAAAACTGATGCCAGTGTACACACACACACACAAACACACACGGACGCACACAAAAGGCTAATATTTCTTCGGTTCAAAGACACTCCATGATATTTTTCTATTTGTTTAACACCCAGCAGGGGAACACTGAGGGAAGACCTGTGAATACACAAGCTACACTTTTTTTTTAAAGAAGTCCTTTCACATCACCTGGATAAAAAAATACCACACAGTTTCTTAATCCGGATACATTAAAATACTTCAAATGGGAACTATACGGTAGACTGTCAGCTGCTAAAGGGGAGAAAAAAACACTTTTGCTTACTGGGAAGAAAATGTTGACGCTCTTCGGAAAATGTGCCTTTTAGACCAAGTCAGCCCCCAAAAGCCCTTGGCAACCAGGAAAAACTTGTCCTTCACTGAGGACTAGTAGCATGCACAGGAGAAGCAGGGAAAGCTACCCTTTTCCCCCCGCCCATGATTTAGTCCATGGCATTCTTTCTCTTTCTCCACCCAGGTGCCTCCCCCCACACCCGCACAAAAAAACCCCACAATTCACAGTTCCATTAACAGATTAACAGAGTTGAAGGGATGTTGTAGGTCATCTAGTCCAACCCCCAGCCCAAGCAGGAGACCCTACACCATTGTTGACAGATGGCAGTCCAGTCTCCTCTTGAAAGCTTCCAGTGATGAAGCTCCCATAACTTCTGAAGGCAACTTCTGTTCCATGAGTTGATTGTTCTCACTGTCAGAAAATTTCTCTTTATTTCCAGGTTGAATCTCTCCTTGATCAGTTTCTATCCATTGTTCCTTGTCTGGCCTTCAGGTGCCTTGGAAAATAGCTTGGCCCCCACCTCTCTGTGGCAGCCCCTCAAATATTGGACCATTG